>DWUN01001197.1:0-17638 GCA_018249975.1 Passova gellias
AGGTCCCGAACGGGGTAGGCAGAAAGCAGCGAGTGCCAAATAGCTCTGTCCTTGCAAACCTGACGCGCTTCGTCTACATTAATAACTCTCTTCATGCATACACGCCGGTTTCGGAGAATGAATGTAGATAAGTTTCAGAACCATCGTAGGTAAGGCTTCATATACATATCTTATTCGTATACTCTCATTTATAAAGTACACGTACTGTATGTTCATTTGTCATTTTCTTCACTTGCAGCCTGTTTTAAATACTACAGACAGGCGTCAAATATTACAGCAAATATTATAGCTAAAACTGTGTTTTTAACGTATGAAAAAGAAGTCAAGCGTACGTATTATTATGAGCAATTAATTAATTATCGGATTAAAAAGATATTCATAATGCATTAATAGTTGCAGAGACTATTTGTGAATGCTTTTTTTTTATATTCTATAGTGCCAAGATAATAAACTTGCTACAATTAAATATATTCATTTGGAGTAAACAATTATTATCAAGAAGTATAAAGCATGAAAACTTGATTCAAACTCCATTTTGATTAACTTCATTCAATATTCATGTCACACATGAAACAATCAATCGGTTAACTTCAGGAACACTGTGGTTTTAAAAGCACACAAACACGTCGTACTAAACAGGCGATGTACAATCAACGTTATATGATCCACGTATTTTTTACCTACAGCTTTTCATTGGCTACCGCGTAAACCAGTAGCGGCTGTTATGTGTGACTATGTGTGTGTCGTTGCGGGTATATAAGTGTTTTTGTGTGCACGTGCTACTGTTCCCTCCCCCGCTTAATTTGAAGGGAGGGTCGGAGTGTCGAGTAATGGTTTGACGTACTTTTTGATTGAAGTGGATATTTGGTAGAGTTCATTTAGAGCAAAATTATTACTTCCTCGTAATAGAGTTTGATCAATGGCTTTATGAATTGATTGAGTTAATGTCGTAGGATAATTGAAGTATTAGCAAAAGATAGATAAACAGAAACACGACAGTGATTGTTTCTAGGCCATTCCTAGATTAATTTGAAATATTTCTAAGTGTATCTATAGGTACCTAGTATAGGTAATTTATTTAGGTATATGTAGGTATGCTTACACTTACATATGAATTTACTTTTGATGATATTCATTACGTTTTCATCAATTTGTATTGGTTTGAATCAGAAATAATAATATACTTAGTAATAAAATGTGTTGTTAATAGTTATACTCGACAACTATGCAATCAGTTTAATGTAACAGATACTTTTATAAACTTAATATAAGAAGCGGCATCTCTTTGATGCCTATTTGGTAGCTGAGTTGTGATTGTGACTGTGGAGTAGGCGGAGAGAGTATATTACCTAAGTCTTCTTAATCCCTTTTTTATTTTCCATTGTTGGAAACAAATGTTCTCTCATATCCAAAAGGATAATACGAGATTTAAGGCTATATCTAAGCTGCTCTAGTGCGGGTATCGGACTTTATCATAGAGAAAGTTAAGGAAAGCTGTAAGGTTTCATCACATTATATATACTTACAATGAAACAGTCAGTTTTTTTCCGTTTATAACGTTATTTATAGAATAACTTTCGTTTAATTCTCACTGATTAGTAAAGAGTAACCAATCAAACTCACTTCAGCAAGCTCGGTACGTGGCGAGGCGTACTGCGCCGGGGGCTATGCGATATATCAATTGCGCTCAGACGTTGCGCCGCTCTAACAGAGACTCCCATAGAGTCGGTAGAGTCGGCATTTAAATACTTATTTTTGATACAGTTTAAAAATATTTACAAGAGTTACATTATTTTATTTTATCTCTACATGTAGAGCGAATATAGAGTCATGTTTATGTAGACGTTTACTGTGACAATGCATTTGTTTGTAATCAAGTATGAAAAAATTACTGAATCTACCAATTAACCATAGAACAATGTAGTTTTGCTAACATTTAATGAATATAACGGATAAGGTATATAGCAGGTTAAGGCTTAACGTAAGGTTAAATTGCTTTTAAGTAAAATGAAGCTAAGCAAAATATTAAGATTTTTTAAAGGTTAAACAATAATTTATCTCAATAACCTCGGCTACTTAATCAGAGGGCTAATGAACAATGAAATACTGTTTGCCTCTAATTCAGACTGATAAAGTGGATAGAAAGTGAATGAAAAACAATGGTAAAATCATGATAATTTAAGTTACAGTTATTTAATTTAAGTAACATTACTTCGCAGCTTTACATTTTGTAACCTACGTAACATATTAGGCGCTTATCTACAAGTTTGAATATATGTATGTTGAAGGAATAACCAATCAAACACACTTTAGCAAGTTCTGTGTGGACCAAAACATACCACCGGAGGCTGTATAGTCCAGCTATTCTTCAACAGAGGCGGAAGTAGAGTACAAATAGAATAACTCGAGTCTAACTTAATAATTTTTGATAACATAAGGCATGACACATCTCGTAAGTAACTAAAAATAAAAGTACATCATGGTAAGTTTGAGGTGTAATCAATTTTCTTTTGGAACTTTTGCTTAGCTTGAATCCTGAATCTGAGTTAGATAAACTGTTTTACAATGAAGGATATAAAATTGAGTTTTTTTATATAATTTTAATAACGAAGTCCACTCCGTGCCGGCTCAAGTCCAGCGTCCGCGCATACCGTTCCTGTGGGAACGCGCGAGACATAAACTGTTTCGTTATTTCTGCTCACTCGCTCATTTGTATATTATAATTTGGCCCAGCTTAGCGCGGCCGGCTTGAATTTAAATTGTTATATTATTATACTGATTATGTACCACGCCTATGCATATAACTCGTGAAAATATGCAACCATTTTCACAACCATAATTTGTATTCCGTTTTTAGTTCGATGCCAATAATAGCGTTGAGATAATAGGCCTCTATTAGTAAAGATTTATTCATAAATAAACTTGAACACGGTAATTATAACAGCGTGATTCAGCTCATGCTTCGGATTCTACGGTCAATCGTTAAAGGACAAGCTAACAATCGGATTCCCTCCCTCTCACCGTTTCGGCGATGGCTATCAGTGGGAGAGAGATAAACGAGTCATTGTTCGTAAAAATGTCAAATAGAATGATAAACATAAAATTTCGTGTTGAAATACACCGAGGGATGAGCACGCGCTTAACAATATGAAGGTAATATTTTTATTTAAATGCGGTTGATCGTTCTCTCGTTTTATATATGAGTGCGCTCTTATGATTCATGGTTAGGTATCGCTTAAAGGGTGCCTTAATTTACTGTGGAGGTCCGTAATGGTTGTGCTTGCTTATTATTCTTTGATTATCCGGATAGCATTGCAGCGGGCAATGGTTCGTAGTAATTATAATTACAGTTTTATTACAAAGCTATTAGCCGCTTATTTTTGTAATGATTTATCCAATGTGGAGTGGGATTATTTATTATTGGATTAAATGCCTTTTACATTAAGATTCCTTCCCGTTGAGACTTCGGCCACTGGCGCTATCGTGTTTATAATCAGTTGTAATCTTTGGCGTAATTAAAAATTGTAGATGCTGTTTGAACAAATCAGGTTCATGAAAGGCCCAAGTCAAATTCATCGTAACTCAATAACAATTGCACAATTCCAACTATAGCATATTGTAAGTTTTTAAAAAGCGGAAAGCAGGACGTTTTGCACAAATCCAATTAACCGGTACCACTTCACACGGTCCGCTCCGCACTTTTACGTGGACTATTATAATGTAAGCTTTGACGAATTCCGAGAAAGCTCTCAAGCTCGCCTCACGCTGACTCGGCAAGCTCGCTCGTGAAAACCGAACAATGGTACAAAGCGCCATAATAAACCGTATTAGATCCAATCATAAAGGCGGTGACACAATAACTTGATAAATATTGGTGTTGGGTGTGGAAGGTTCCTTTTTATTATTTAGATTCGTTTTTTTATTGGTACGATTGAGCATGAGTGCGTATGTCATGTAGACTTTGTATAGGCCTCAAACTAGCCGTGACTTTTTTATAACAATAATAAAAAAAATTTTCTGTAAAAAAAAAATACAAATTTTACATTTACCAAAAATGTAGTTTGGTTTGTTTGCTGAAACGGCATTTTCACCATTGCAGACTTTCATTCTTACATGAGTAGTATACTCATTATATTTATTATTAATTTGATGTAATAATTATTTCAATGGAATATGAAGAAAGTTACACCACGGATTTTGCTAAAATCAATGAGAATGCGCTGTAAGTGCGCTAAGCTTATTATATTTTATTAAACCTCTGTTTTGTATACAGCGAAATAGCAACCATTAATGATCGACTCCTTTTACTATGTTGTGGTGAGTTTTATTATGGCCTTAAAGACATATGAATGCGACTAGTAATGTTTATAGCTACTATTTGATCTTTTGTTCACTAGGTACCCAGTACCAGTGGATATTAAAAGAGATATTATATTGCAATATATAATGTTTGCGTCTGCGTGTTCGTTTATAATTCTTAGTCTCCTATTCTCCATATAGATTTAGGCTGTATATTATAGAATATGACAATTTTTTTAAAAACGGTTAGGGGTCAATCCACATTAGCATTCAGTTTCACTCCGGTCACGCTTCATTAATTTTATTTTTGCACGTCCTTAATTATTAAAAACATTACTTGAGAACATTTAATTGTAAATTAAATTAAAAAATCTTTTGTTCTGAGTACATGTTAGATTATACCAACCTTTTTGATAGTTGACGTTTTGGGATTTAATGAGATAGGTAAATCAAGTATTAGTGCGATATCAATATATAGTTTCTCATATACATAAGTGTAGTCCTCTTATATTATTACAAGTAATTAAGGTACGATAATTTTAAGTTTCCCTGCGAGTTGCGAGTGGATCCTACCGCGAACCTAGTCTGTATCTTATATCACACTCCCTTTTACTGCCAACGCTGTTTTCGCAGCAGTCGTAACGATACATTCGATATTCATTACTGCGTTTTAATTGATCGATGGTTGCAGATTTATTGAAAGGAAGCAATTTATTGGGTTTTTGAGTGAACACTCGTTAATATAAGTACCGCTGCAGTTACTTACTATGTTGCTTACAATCGAGTAACAATTTCGTTTTATAGCGTTACTGATGTTCGTACGTTTGTGGAATTTTGCGTAATTAACTTCGAAGTGGCAGTTTTTGTGGTCATTAAGATGCATTCTGAACGATGTTTACGATGCACGAGAGATGTAATGAGTTTGAATAAAAATATGTGAGATGTTTTGTATGTAATTATTGGCGATTGTGCTTATAAATAGCTGGGATTTCGTTTTGAATTATTTTCAGTTGTATGCAAAGGTTTATAGGAATATCAATTTGTAAGTCTCCCGGCACGTGAGGTTATATTAGGTACTATTATTAGGTTCGTAACGAATTTATAACGATTCTTTGTACGAGAAATATGACAATTATCAATTACACTAGGTGGGTATCTTCTATCTATCTGAATTTATTTTCAATTTAGCATACGTAGGTTTTGTTGTTTAGATATATTAACCATAGTTTAAAAAATCTTGTTCTATTTAAAATACATACCAAAATTTTCGCAAAAACAATCTTGTCATACCTGTGTCAAATTTAAACATTGAAATACATATAAGTGGAATTACAAATTATAGATCGTAATAGGTAATACTGACTTTTAGAAAGCATATGAACAAATGGAAAAGGTATTAGTCCCCGGTGGTCCACCTACGTTGCTTTTCACTCTTAATTAAGGAATCCCGTTGACTCACAACTTTTAAAACAAACCAAACCGCAAATCATTTGACCGGAAGTGACGCATCTTTTCCGTAATCTTTTTAAATGAAATCATCATTTAGTGTTTTTGTGTTGTTTTACAGTTAGTAGTAATTATAATATGTATAATATATTACAACGCCTTCACACATCTTACGATTCCAAACTAACCAGACCCTCGACTAAAGTGACCACAACAGATAAAGTTGATTAATAATTATAACTTGTATTCATGACACAAAAATTTGCCCTGATTGGTCATTGGATTTAATTCTTCAGCCATTTCCACGAATATTCTATTACGATGAGCGGATTTAAGCTTATGGAGAACTGTAAAGAGCAGGTTTCTTCACGATGTTTTTCTTGAAATACAGGGAGGGATAGGTTATGGTGTGCGCTTTTCTAGGAGTCAAGGCCTTTAATAAATAACTCATTATTATTATTACCGATAAATAATGTTAACAAATGAAGCTTGACGTATTCTATTTAACTGTTATTAAAATGACGTCGTACTGGTATATTATGAATTGTAGTAACATTCCACGTACCTATTGTTTTGCGTAATTACTACAATTAATTTCTTAGAAAACTAACCACTACGTCAACTAATCAATGTATGACTACAATATTTGTCATACGCGTGAACTACATATTAAGTAAAACAAATTGGGTACATGTGATATTAATTAGGATTCGTACGCGTATAAGACGGCGATGCGTAAAATAACATTTTTGCTTTTGAACATATATTAATGGTCCGTCAAAAAATATTGTTAAATCCATCTAGAAAAAACGAATCTAGAAATCGTAATGTAATAACTAATTAAGGTTTTCTCTACCGTGCTATTGCCATAGAAGAATTTGTGAAACTTAAACTTTAGCACTAAAATAGTCAGCGGAATGAGTAGCAATATTGTCATATCATTGTTATAAGGACTATCGTATTTAGAAAATAATTTTAGTTTATAATTATATTGTGTGAGCGTGCGTAGATTTCCTAATTGCAAATAAGACAGGTAACATGGCACGTTATTATTCCGTGAAGTATAATGCCAATGGGTCATAGTTCAAGATGTGTGAATCATAAATGAATTTTAAAAGAATATACATCAATACATGACTCATCCAAAGATCCGCTTGGACTAATTTTAATAAGCTTTGTAATGCAGAGATGTTATCTTCGTGGGAAAGATTAGGCTCTTTAGAGCGCACGACAATTATTTCTTTAGCAACTTCAGGATTGCGCTAACTTTAGCTGACAAAGAAGAATCGTAAAGTTCATTAGATGTCGACTGACATTTCTAAATTAGGTTTTATTATATACAATTAGAATCATACATGATGTAAACTATTTTAAAGCCTTTCGACCCTATTAAAACGTAATGCTTTATATTTGATGTCAAATGGTAATGTATAAATTAGTTTACTGACTATTTTAATGTAGCAGGTAACTATATTGTTCTGTTAAATCGTCAAGAAGTCATAATTATTTATGATTTAAAATTCGTAACGAAAAGTATTGAAAAGTTCTTTAAAATTCACTGATACTAACTCAGATTTATTTGCACATTACGCTCACTAAGCCAGAACTAGTCTGAAGGTCTGAACGGTATCGTAAAGAACGTATCTTTAGAAGCGAAAGAGTCATCCATTTTGCTACTAAAAGAGGATCCTCGTGACCACATCAGATGGTTATCACTCACTGCTCATACGGAAGACTTTGTAACCGTAAAAGGCTGTGTTGAAATATTGTTACGGCGAAGATGCGAGATTGCCGTTTTTTTACTTCAAGCAGCTCAGCGTGAGCGGTCTTAGTCGTGAGTGGACGATCGCGTAAGAATTTTTGTCATTTTCGTTTGGGAACACCGA
The DNA here is from genome assembly GCA_018249975.1 of Passova gellias. Taxonomy (NCBI): domain Eukaryota; kingdom Metazoa; phylum Arthropoda; class Insecta; order Lepidoptera; family Hesperiidae; genus Passova; species Passova gellias. The sequence goes on from DWUN01001197.1 coordinate 7,632, forward strand.
CTTTTGTAAGATAGTTAGATATATGAATATAGGCAACAATAAAAAATATTATATTAGTACACATAAATAATTTTACTGGACTCTTCGTCAGTGCTTATGAACTCTGTCTGGTAAGCCAAAGGTTTCAGGTTAGATACCCACACAGGACAACCTTTCGTGTGATGAGCACATTTATTTGCTCTGTCTGGGTGCAATAAATATATCTACTGTACTATAATGTATATTAGTATATTTAGCAGCTGTCCGGTTACCATAGCACAATTCATTCCCTAACTTAGAATTAGATAGTCGTGTGAGTAATGATTCCCAATTATGATAATAGCACATTGTTCGAAATTTGAATTAATTACTTAACATTTTGACGATCACAAGAAATACTTACATTAAATTAGTATTTAACAACTTTAGTCGGAGTTATTTTTCTTTTTCTATGTAGTTGCTTCCAAAAATGCCATATGTTTTTTTGCTAAGTTATATACGGAGATTAAGGGCCCTTTTTACTTTTACGCCCTCCTACACTGAGCTATGTTATCCTCGCATCTAAAGAAAAACTAACGCTGTGGAAAAACTAATCAGTAATCAAAATTATCGTCGGAAGTGATAAGATTCCTTTAAACATCACCGACAAGGCAACATTTGTTTTCTGATTTTATAATCAGCACCAATTGCTTTACGTGTACGTTCAAACAACGGGAGCCATTACGAAAAATTTCTATCAGCGGACACATCAAAGCCTATTGCGACCGGAACTGCCTTAACAATTAGTATACATTTATAATCTGAACGCATAAAGTCGTGTCTTCATTAAAGTCCTGTACATAACGGCCGGAGCTAAATACTTCTCTATTTTTCTCAATAAAGTTTAGTCGGTGTTTGTACAAAGATAAATAAACAAATAAAGGTATAATGGTAAGGGACAATTCCATACTCATGACTGAACGTTTGCAATGAGACTTGCGGTGAAAATTTATTTCATATTACCTGTTTTTGTTTTACACGCATACTCAAGGCGATCGTTAACATAATTTCAAAGGAGTTTAGAGTAATAAAATGTGTCATAAGTGCCGTTTCACGCGTCTTCCGAGAATTTAATTTTATAGCTTCTTTAGCGCACGAAATTTGAATATTGCATTTCACTGTGGATTCGCACATACTTGCGTATTGTTGAACGGAGCTTTTGCATTGAATGAAAAGCGCGCATTCAAAATTTATTCAGTAAACTGAAAATGGAATAAACATATAGTAATTAACCGTGAATATTGTTTGACTTATGATTGTAGAAATATAAAAAGTAACTTATAAATCTTATAATACAATGTTGCATGTGCTTAATGTATTCTCCGAATATGCAATAAGTAATCATATGAAAAGTTTGACGTTTAACCGTAATATTTAAATCGATCTAAATCCCACGAGGAGTACAATACAGTGTAGAAAGTACGCGCATATTCTGGTAACACCGTGTAATAAAACCTCAGAAAAACATTTTTAAGTTAATATTTAATTTGCAATCAAACTGCAACTTTGCACAAAACAATACGATTCACTATAGATAAAAACAGAACTCGCTTTGCAGTTTCGAGGAGCTGTATAATCTAGAAGGCACAGCGCATGTCCGCGGGCCCGGTAATGACAGAAGCCAATTGGCAATTTTCGGCGGTCTGTCGAAACGCCGAAATAAGCGTGTTTCGTGTGATCGCGGCACGGTAGCCGCGAGCCACCCGCGGCTTTCCCACCGCCGCCACTCGCTTGTTATGATATCGTTTGTGTGAAAACAACAGTTATACGTCATTACCTCTTAAGAGCGGTTTTCTATGGAAAAGCATAAGTTGCAACACGATTCATTTGTCTCTTTTGAACCTACTGAGTAAAGAGTAAACAGTCTTCTTATTTTACAATTTGTAGTTGTAATGCGTTAAATGAAACGTAATATTTATTTTGCTATCATAACAATTATAACAAAAGCTTTTCATTCATACTTATTTATATTTTCATTGTCGCTGGAGAAAAATCATATTAATCATTATCATGTTTTTATGATAAAAAAGATATCTGTAGGATTCTCATTAATTATATTTTTCCACGTGTAAATTTTTTCCTTATAATAATACGCAATATTGTTCTTGAAACTGACAAGATAATAAATTATATATTATGTGTTTGAGTTAAAACAATGTGGATAGCAATACAATTCAAATAGTTAAAGTAGTACAATAAATGAAATCAAGTCATACGGAATGTTATTAAAAATAATAACGAGTACAAAAGCGTAGAGGTAACCGAACATCATATTAACTGAACTACTGAAAGTATAAATTGGCCGATGATTCATTTCTTCCACACTGCACCCACGAGCGGCGACAGCGCCTCGCATTTTCCCGTCCGTCATCAGCTTACCGTAGCTACCTGTTCATTCACGGCCCGTGGTGGGGGCTACGCGCCTTCCGCGTAACCTTATCAGTAGTTTCCGCACCCTCTCGCCAGCGCAGTTGCTAAACGCACCCGTTGCACGTCGCACGTCCAAGTTGTCACATCCAGTCGGTCTTACTCCGTGTTCGTATTTCGTCAACACGCCAACTTAAGTATACATCAACTTAAGCCGTGTGGATCATAATAGTACTACAGTGAAAGTGACTGATATAAGCGTAATCCGTCGTGTATATTACGGCGTACTAAGGTGCGTATTTCATTATAGTTACGCCATTAAAATCATAAAGCGTTTTACAATTGGTTATTAAGCCATACTTGTATATGTCAGTTACGTAATTTATGACTTCTTCATCGATTTGCGTATATTAATACTGAAAATGAAGTTTCAATTTAAAAATTTAATGTAACTTTTTTTATTTCGACGGTAAAACAATAACGAACATACCCTCGTCAGTTCCATACAATGTACCGTACGGCTAAGACAAACACGCATTACGTTATCTTCGCGCCGCCATTCCAAATTGCGCCTTACACCCGCAATGTATAGCTCAGATTGCAACGTAGATAGTGTACTGATAAGTTATCACTGTTGTACAGGCTCCGAAGCCCCGCCCGTCGCGCAAGCACCATAGCCCAGACAAAATGTTCGCCGTGATGCAAATCGACGAAGACCATTCCCGGGATTTTAGGCGTAAACTGCGCCCCAAGTGCGAGTTTGTCTGCAAGTATTGCCAGCGCCGGTTCACCAAGTCCTACAACTTGATGATCCACGAGCGCACGCACAAGAGCCCCGAGCTCTCCTTCAGCTGCGAGGTCTGCGGGAAGAGCTTCAAGCGGCAGGACAATCTGCGTCAACACAGGTCAGTGACTTCTCCTTTCTATGAACTAGTGTACGCACTTAACCGTCTTCGTAATTACGTTTTAGTCTAGTATCGCCGTTTAAAAAAGCGATTTGTAACGAAAGTGAATTTTCCGAAAATGTATCATTAATTTGTGTTACTCTAGATAGAAAGCAAGGGTTTTGAATAACATAAACTGTAAGTGAAGCCCTCGTACTGTAATATGTTTATATTTGATTAATAATTGTGAAAACCAAAGTTACTGTATAATTACAATGGTAATTCACAGCTTATAGGTTATAATTACCTAGGTTATAATGAAAGGTTGAGATACCAATTTATTTTACCTAATAATATTTGTTGATGTTTGAGTACTAGTCTGTCATACACGTAATGTTTTAGTCGGCAACAAATTATGTTCTCTTTCTATTTTTCGTTTTTTTTTTTAATATTTTAAGTCTGGAAATTTTTGCAATTATTAATGAAACATAGGGAGCATAATGTAGGTATGTTAAAGTGGACTATCGCTATAAGTTTTGTGAGAATTTTTATTAATACCATTTTAGAAATATCGATGTTTTGGGCAATGACCATACTTGATATTGTGACGATGGCTTTATTGTAACATCTCCAATTGTAGGCTTTGATGCAATTTTAAAAGTAATATCTTATATTTAGCGGCATCGGTGCCGCCTCTGGAGGTATTTGTTTCTTAATAATACATAGAAGGTGGTAGGGAGGTGCCTTTGCCTTTATATCCGTGTAATTTTCAATTACAAAATGCTTTTACGTAAAAATAAATGTTACGTGCCTAATACACGTAGATGATTTTTCAAAGATATTTGTTTCTTCATAAATCATTAGGATACTGTAACCTTGTAAAACCTTACCTCTAACGAAGTTATTTTTCTGCTAACTGATTCATATTGTATACAATTCAATCTAAATATGTTTGATGTAAGAGTTAAATACAATATCCGTGATAGCTGATAGATGGTGTTGAACAAAAATCCTCCTTAAGGGCCTTATGATCTATTACTAGACCCCAGTTTTGGAGTTTGAACCAATACGATACAAAAATCATTATAGCCAGTACTTATTAAGGTAGGTAATCACGCATGCAATGGCTTTCTGAATTTATTCATCCCAATCCTATACAATATTTACTAGCTGTCGCCTAGTGGCGGAAAGTGAACTTTTGTTCATTAAATAATTTTTTATATAATAATTAAATATATATCTTTTAACATTCTTCTCTATGTGTTACATTTAAATTACACAGATACCGTAAATGAGGCTTAATTTGGCTAAGTTTTATTTAAAAAAGGAATAACACACCTTATTTGAATTTTGCTTACACAATTTATTTGTCATTAACATTATGATCGTAAACAATGAATATTTTATTTAATTAAATAATTTAATTAATAACTTAGTACACCGGAATACTCGTATATGTATGTGATGAACTTTAACAATTGCCTGGATGTTAAATTATCTTACCATACATTAGTATTAAAAGACATTTAATTATTAAGTACTTAATTGAAACCATTTGGTTGCTTTTCATCAAATCAATAATATTGTTTACTTTTCTGATTTTATGCATTCCTTCATTTATCAGCCTGAGTATATTTTTTACATTTGTAATAGCACAATAAGTTGTTTGGAGGACGTAACTACTACGATATTTTATTTAAATAACTACCAGAATCTTTTACAAAGAATTCAAATATTAGGTGAATGTTATACGGATTAATTATTTTGAACTTATGTTATGTTTTTGCGTTTTGACTTGAACATTAAAAACTGTTTAAAGGGATTCCAACCTTCAGTTTAAATTTGACTCTCTAATCTTTAATATAAAAAATAGCCGAAGAAACTTAGCGGATATTTTCTAACTTCAGTGTCGATGTCAAGGAAACAAAACCAACACATTGTTTCATATTCAAACAGTATGCTCGGGTTACAAAAATAAACAAAATATCTAAAATAGAACTACAAGTATAATAATAGAACTTTGTTACATATTAATTATGTACAAGCAACAAGATGCAGAAAATATTCTATACATATATCTGTTGTACCTATAAATTGTAAACGACAATCATTACCTATGTTGATACTCAACTAGCTATTTGAATTATTTTTTTATATAAAAAACAATGTATGTGTATTCTCTCTCACACATTGTTTTCTCTCTCTCTCTCATTCATCATCATTCATCTCTCTCAAACTCTCATTCAAAACATGAGTATTCTCTAATATATTACATTATATCTATATGATTTTCTATAGAAAATCCAAGTAATATAATAATACAATGGCGTATACTAGCCGTGTGGATTACAGTATACAAATTTCCTAGCGACCTACTTTATGCGGTTTTGCTGACAAGGCCGTGGCGGGGCAAGACGTTTTATATTAGGGTCTTGGCTATCAGAAAGGCACTGAGGTGTCCCATTCTGAGGCTCTTAATCATCAGCTACTACTGTTACAGGGTCTCATGTCGCGAAACCGCAGCCAACAGAGCATACGATATTGTAGTCCTAATCGTACGGTTCTTGCGACCTTAACGGTTTCTAAGCAGTTCTCTTATGGTACAAACAAAACTGTAGTCACTCGATTGCTATATATTTGATTAACTCGATTTATGTTTTTCTTTCTGCTTCAAAAAATATTGAGCCCGATACAATGAATTCATTTGAACAAAACATTCCTGAGTAGCTACAGTAGTTTGAAATTTATTTTCCTGTAAACATCATTTGTGTTATATACATTATCGGTTTATACTATTGAGACGATATCTCAACGACATTGAGCGATTGAGCAGTAAACATAAATGATCCGAGCAATTAAAACTGAGGCTTGTTTGTTATCTTATCAGTACCATAAAGCGTTTAGATCTCGCAATTTATTACTACACACAACGTCGATTATTGACCAAAGTAAAAAAGCCTCATAAAACCTTGCAAGCCTAATGTGAGCTGTCAGTATGGTTTCAAATTATGAGTTCATTAAACTCGCTGCATAAAGTCGTGTACACATGTTATGACTGTCGCCGCGACATTCCACCGGCTGTCGCGTCAGTAATTAACATACAATGTGTTGGTAGTCGTCGTCTTGACAGGGTTGCGACTTTGTGACCCCACGCAAATCACGTGTTTGTCTTCAAACTGTGCCGGTGCGTTAAACTTTCTACGGTTCACGGAGAAGCGGGCTGACAAAGGGTGCTGGCGAATCTCGGCGTCGTGAACATAAAATGTCCCATATTTGTCCGTCTTTAATGTTTTTCCCGTTTAGACTCAACTATACCGCTATAAAAGTAAATGAGGATGCTTTGTTGCTACTTCGTTGACGGTGAAAATAGAATTTTCTTCTCAAACAGTTAAGTAGGTTTGGCTCACGAATAATCCACGACTTCAAAAATAGCTGTTCATTGTTGTTCTAAAAGAAATTCTACTTTTTGAAAACTGCATATAGCATCGTTCCCCGTGTGAAAAGGCATCAGACTTTAGATCGCGTGCTACCGACCGACAATAGTTCCTTGCGCGAGAGTCGTGCGTTTGTAATACGTTGTGTGGTAACGGAGCCTAATGGGCCTTAATGCTTCTGAAACTGCAAATGCAACGAATCACAATTTCATCAACACAGGCACTGCGAAAAATTTCGTTTGAGTAACGATACAATTTTATTCGTATTATTGGTTGCCTACATTTGGCACTCGGTGCTTTCCGCCTACCCCGTTAGGGACCTGGCGCGATGTTATGTATGTATGGTCGCCTATATCTGTGTCATAAACATATGTACACCGCGAACGGTGTCGCTGGCCGTGTGAAAAGCCAGCGACGCCGCGATCGCGCTACCAAGATCGTCGATAGATCGCTCACCCGCAAGTCGTGCGCTCGTGATCTGCCGTGTGTTAACGGGGCTTAATGGGCCCTAATGCTTCCGAAACTGTGCGAACGGACGGTAGCCCCGCCACACGTGACTGCACCATAATTTGCAGTTTATGGTACACAACAATGTGTACGACGCTTAACCTCCCGATAATAGGCCGCGGTCTGATACGAGCGTAGCGTGCCAGACGTCGAACTATATCCCGGTAGCCAGTTTCATAGACATATCAGAAAATACCCTAAATTTCCACCTCCTAAGGAAGGGGCTTTTTGACTGGCTACTTGGCCTAATGATTAGAAACCCTTACTGTAAAACGCGAGCAGTATGAAGGCACGTTTATCAGTTATCTAGTAGTCTGGGATCAGATAGCTCTGTGGGAAAGTGTCCCAAGAAATTATTATTATTGATCGATATCCCTTCATAACATAAAACTACCGACATGTACCTAAGTGTATTGGTTATAACAGTATTAATGATACACGATTCTAAAAGTTTTACAGTGATAAAGCACTTTGGACGGTAAAGAAAATGTGTCGATATTTATGGATGGCATGGTAATTTGAATTTCGTTGTTTTTACGAGTAAACATTATCGTGTTTGACGTTAATTGTTTATGTTATTTCGTCAATTTAATGTCCCATCGGGTTATCGGGACATCGCTATTACTGCCAAATAAATGTATAAAATTAACGACAGATCTGGATAATAAAAAGGATTGAGGTAAATTTTGAAACCTAATTGATAAATGCAGACTGCAGATTTCGTCTAACTTACTATGACTCAATATTTAACAGGACTGTTATGACTTACGTAGATAAATAATTTAAAATGGCTATGATATATATGTGTATGGTATGTATGACAATTCCACACACGCCTGAGTCCAAATGAATTGAAATGCCTGTGTTACCGGAAAGCTGATAAACATACATATATACATATGATATACTACTTATGTAGATATTTATTTATTACGCCCAGACATAACACAAATGTGCTCATAACACATTAGTTTGTCCTGGGTGGGAATCGAACCCACGACCTCAGGTTTTGCAGTCAGGGTCTATAAGCACTCGACCACAGGGTCAGTCAAATTGTTTGCTATGTAAATAATTGGAGTGTGTAATTCTCATTTCGATTCTCTTAAATGTGTCCATACCGCACCGTGTGAATCGGCCGGCCGCCGTGAGCGCCCCGGGCGCGTAGTACCGCTACCGAGTATTTTGCTAAATAAGCAGTGTGTGTATGACTCTTCACGAGACGCGGTAATGTTTTTACGGAACTACACCCCGCCTACGGCTACCACCGTTTATGTTTCCCGTTCAACCGCCGTGGCCCTTGCACTTCGCTGTTATCTACATGTCGGATTCCGACTATCACTACACAGTACCTATAAAACAAAGTCGCTTTCCGCTGTCCGTTCCTATGTATGCTAGATCTTTAAAACTACGCAACGGCTTTTGATGCGGTTATTTTTTAATAGATAGTGATTCAATAGGAAGGTTTATATGTATAATGACGGGATACTTAAAAAAATATATTTTTTACGAAAGAAAAAATAATATTTGTCAAAGTCACTATTCCACGCGGACCAAGTCGCGGGCAATAGCTAGTTCTCGATATTTGGTACAGTCCAGCCGATCGAGTTCGTGAACAGCCTGTATAATGCCACCATTAGTTTTCCCTTGTCTATACGATCGTTTAAAATTTAATTATGCTCTTTTTTATTACCTAAGCAATTTGATTTGATGATGTATTTCAATCTACTGTCGCGTAAAGTTACGAGCGTAACCTTTTGTAAATGCACCTCTAATAAGTCCCTGCGAAATTGTAAAGGAGTTCCAAGTATATGCAGTCATTAAGTTATTAAGTTGTAGGTACACTAAGTGATGATTGGTTGTCATGTCACACATTACCCGCAAGTACATGACATGACAACCAATACATTCGTTCTGTGTAGAAACGTCAATGAAAGGACAGCTTATGTTTCCAAGTTTTGTGGTTTCCGATATGTATTACGCACGCACTAATCAGGTCGTACAAATGACTGATACGTTTCTTGTATTATATGGTCACTTATACATGTAACTATAGTTTCGTCTTGCAGTTCCTGACGTGGTTATATCAGTGTTGAACTATTGAATCTACTTCGCAAAAACGGAAAACATAATGTCTTTTGGCATATAATTGAGGGCATATAAAGTACTTCAGTTTCTCTCACACAGGATACACACAGAAATAGTAATGAACTTACTGTTCTTAATTGTATTATAAAATATTTTGATACAATTTCTATAGTTAGCATATTGGATTAAGTATACCGACAATAATATACGTCTTCTTATAGAATTCACAAAATATCGTGGAGCAATAGAATGAAATAAAATATTCAAAGTCTATTTAAATTGGTATTAAAGCGGTGTTTGCAATTCTAATTAGCCATAAATCTTAAGCGTTCTACTGTACGTATGGAGGCGAGATAACAAAGGGCTCTACCAGCTTAATTACGATTGGAATAGGATCGGGGCGCGATGCTCCACTAAGTTAGCGCAGTAGGTCATTGGTGCATGCTCGCGCAAATGCTCAGTAAATACTGAGGCCCCTAAGTCTAACAATATCTGTATTAGGGATTGATAGAATCAATACACATCGCGTTTGTAATTAATTGGTTTTATTTACAAATATAATAATGTAAGTAATAAGAGTATTTACAGCTTATTTACTGCATAATACATATTAACAAAGATATTGATTGGATATTGACGAAGCGCGTCAGGTTTGCAAGGACAGAGATATTTGGCACTCGGTGCTTTCTGCCTACCCCGTTAGGGACCTGGC
>DWUN01001198.1:0-17636 GCA_018249975.1 Passova gellias
GTATTTTTTTTAGTTTTTATTCAATGTACAGAATTGAACTCTTCTACAGTTTTATTATATGTATAGAATAGAATAGAATAGATTAACGTTGTCTTGTCATTCGTGATGTGCCGGATCGTTAAAAATGTATATCCTCGGATACGGATCCGAATACGGATATTTGGTGTCAAAATCCGCGGATACCGATACGGATACGGATCTTCATTTCCTCGTTTCATCTAATGTTTCCATTTTATATGGTAGGTAGTGCCTACTACGTACCCAGTATTAATTTACTTTATTAGAATAATCATTCATTATGAATTTAATTTTGGTTTTCTCATTATCTCATAGTCATAAAAGTGATCTTATAGCTTATAACTTTCTATTACATATATAGATCTCATTATAATTATAAAAAAGATTTATGTTTTGGTTTTCTCATTTTCTTATATTTATAAAAGTGATGTTATAATTTTCCATAACATTGATCTTATTATAAAGATAGTTGATTAGTACCTTTGAGTTATGTACTATTGATATAGTAACTTACTACGATAAATGTTTGCAATATAAAAGTGTCAAATATTTGATTTTAAGAAATAAAAAATACTTGAATTGAAAATAATAGTTTTTTAAATCTACCTAATCACCGACATATAGCATTTCATCCTATAAATTGAAAATTAATAAGTTGAAAGATCCGTAAAAGATTCGCGAGAAAAGTAACGGATACGGATACGGATATCCGGAACATCACTAATGACAAGTTGTCATTACCGACCTAATACTAAGTCGTAAACGAATATGGGTATAATATGTAAGTATGGATAATATTTAAATCCAAAGTTCTTGTAGATAAACATTAAATATAAATGAATCTTAAGCGTGATCAATAAATTTTTATGGCTTTAAAAGTTTTATGGAGCTTAACAATTGCTTTCACTGAGTTTGAACGGCGATTGCAGGGCGCTTCAAAGGGCTCTAGATTGCCTATTGGCTCCGCTAGTTATTAAGTTAACGATCGTCATGGAATGTTAGTTAAACTTGTTACAGTGATCCATAAAATATTTAGTTATTATAAATATTATTTCTACAGTGTCAATGTATAGTCTATTGCTTCCTTCGTGGACTGTGGGCAGAATTACATTAAACAAATGTGATCTCTATGTATCTCTCACTTTAGCTGGTTAAAAGAGACATTCGCATTACCTACTTGCATAGCCATGACGATATTTTCATGCGTCCATTTACAAATATTGTCACTGATACGACATATACCTACAGGTTTCATTCATCAAATACCAAACTCGTAAATTTTTCAATAATGTCGACTTCATAAATATATACCAAAGGATAATGAGCCGGGCCAATTCGTATAAATTGGCACGCAAATCATGGTAATTTTGGTCACGGTTAAGTTTGTTTATTATCATGACACAATATATCGTTGTGAAATAATGTTATTACAATAATTATTATTGTTATGACTGCATATGTTTATTTTCAGATTGACATCAGCTCTGATTTTACAGATGAGTATAGTAACTTCAATGATAATATAATTAAATATCCTACCTTCCGCCGAGGTGCACAATGTAAGTTGCGGATGGTATTTGTCCGTGAGTCTCTGTATAAGATCTATCTGCTCGAATGTCAGCTGCACGGCGTCCCGATGTTGAGCGTCGCAGGGCACGTATGCAGCCCAGAACTGATTCAGAACACCACTTTGACACACAGTTGATTAAATGTCATGCACGACTTGCAGGCTGCGCTTTCAGAGTATGTCATTCGTATTCAGCGTACGCACTGACATGTAATAGGAAACGTGAGGTAACTTCAGCGGTTAAACAAAATATATAGTGCTCTATATTTTGTTAAATCGTATTCGCGAGCCACGGTATGCGCGTCGACAATTCGGTTTGTTTATAATCTATTCCATTTCAGTGATCTGTTCTGTGAAGTTGAAAGTAATTATCAATTTTGTTCAATTAGCAAGCTTCTCTTTGGTATTAATGTTCATTGTGTCGAAATATCATGATAAGACTCGTACTCCGAAAGCGAAGCCTGTAGCTATGTGTAATATAGACCAAGATCGATTCAAAGTGATTGTTGCTCGCTCCAATGTTAAATTAAATTTGTCGCTAATTAAATTTATCACTTTTTCAATAATGGCATATACCTATGTATGTAGGTACGTACGTATATATTATAGATAGATAACAAGACTAGTTTAATGTGTAAGTAGGTGTATGTTTGTGGGCTTTCAATTACATTGTAAAAATATAGATACAATACATAACATCACGCCAGGTCCCTAACGGGGTAGGTAGTAAGTACCGAGTGCCAAATATCTCTGTCCTTGCAAACCTGAGGCGCTTCGTCTACATGTATCACTCTTTTCATGCATACACGCTGGTAAAATAAAATACAAAAAAAATATAATGCTTTTAAAAAAGCAAACAATAAAAAATGTACATTGTAATGTACTAAAAGTTTCTAAATGTCCTCGAGGTAAAAAGTTTTTAGCTTTCATTTAACACATTCAAATCGAATGAATTTCGTAGAATACTATAGTGGTGGACAGAGCTATTTGGCACTCGGTGCTTTCTGCCTACCCTGTTCGGGACCTGGTGTGATATTATGTATGTACTATAGTGGGTTTGAAACATAAAAATTGACAGATACCTACCTATTACTTACGAACCCATATAGTTTAAGTAAGTACCTTAGAGTAATTTGAACCTGGTGATAAAAGATTTAAAGAGGCCTTATTCAGTCAACTCACGGCGAACAAATTTGGCTTTATAGGCAGATATGGTTATTATATAATTAGAGTGGGACTAAGGTTATGGCTCAATAGGTAGGCTATTGGTGAAATAATATGTTCACCTGAGCAGCCACTCTGCCTTGTTTTAAGCGCGGCAGGTCGGTATGGCTCCACGAGCTGGTGGCCCACGGGGATATGGTCCGCAAGTCCTCATCGAATCTGTAAAATACATTTTATAAATATTTCTAAGTGACTCAAAGAAAAATCCAAGTGTTTATGTAGTTGTACCTATCAAAGAGTCTCACGTTAATTTTCGATTTACTCACTTTGGTAAATTGCCTTGGATTTGGATTGCATTTTAAAACCAGTGATTTTGTATACATATTTCATTCAGTTGTACCCTAAGTGAACGGAACGTGCAGTCGAAAATATTCGACTGAGTTTCACTAGGTTTTTCAGTTCTTATTTTCTCGCATTAAATTCCAATTTTTATACAAAAAAAATTTGTTTCGGACATTATGAGGTTTGAAATGGGTCAATACTATAAATTAGTTATTACAGTTTCTACCGTGTACTATACTTTCATAATATAGATACATTGTTACTGCTTATTTCTCAGTAAGCCTACTGTTATAAATGAATATAGAATTCGAATTTTTTTCACGCCTGTGAAGGTACAAATGAAAATATTTGTTTCAAAAGTTTTTAAAGCTATCTATTCCAAAGATAATTTTGATTAGTGCTTTGAAATGTACCTGAAGTCTTTAATTCGATTGTGTAAAAACTTCCTTATGTTCCAAGGCAAATCGTTGTGCCCGTCGACGAGTGGAGTATCGTGCAATAGTCTTTCTGCCAGGCGGAGTCTTTCATGCAGGGGAGCCCCGGGCGGAGCGCGCAGGGCCAGTGGCCCCGCGACGCACGCTGTGCCCGCCACCAAAACAAGTATCGCCACACAACACCAACGCCGATGCCACGCGGATATACCTTCGGTATCAATGAAAAGTTGATTCAGTAGGCACCACAGATGCATCTATTTTTAGCAAGGAAACGATATTGAATTTTCGTGTTCCGTTTTAAAGTGTGTGAAAGACTGAAAAACGAAGATACAAACTAATAATACGTAAAAACCTGCTATTTAAACATCAACATATTTGGTGGTGGATTATAGGTACCATATCCGTTTTATATATGTATTAATTAATATAATTTGTCAGTACTCAAACCGAGTGGCCGCTTTCTGTAAGGTCTACACGAGCGTTAATTATTTTTATAACTTCTTTATATAAAATAATGGCAAATGTCTGAAAAATTGAATTTTAGGTGTTAAATGTTGTAGTAACTTTCTGAGAAAAAAAATGTTACATTTTTAAGTGATTATGTTTAGCCGAAACGTGGTACTTGGCTGCCAGACTTTTTACGTATCACAGTTGGTCACGCGTTTCTACTGCAACTTCGGAAGACCTATAGTATACTCTAACACGTTGTTTCAACATTTTACTTACGACTATAACCTAACTACCCGGATAACATGATTATATATTTCTATATGAAAACCAATTTGGGTCATAGTAATCACCCTTTACGACACGTCCGATAATCTTGCTGTCAAGCGCTTGGCTGCTCCGGCTTTGCAATACGAAATTATTGATGAATATGCGATCCACCGAGTTGTATTTTGTATCAATTGGTACATTTAAAATCTAACAATTTAATGTACTACGTTTGTAATTCTTTCTTTTTTGTGATTTGTAGATATTGGTAAATGTATGTAGTTTCAACTAAAATTGAAAATGATGTAATTGTCATAATATATACACCTTATATATAAATTTAAAGAATTCGCGAATCGAAATTTAGGATAAAAAGACCGACCGGGGACCGAAAAAAGTGACGCGACAAAGGAGAAGCCTTTACTTGTATACCAGCTGTGGGAAGATACGGGCTAATTAGTAGTAGAAGAATATCTTACGTGATGAATTGCCTGTGGCGGTGGAGCTGTGGCTGGTGGTGGAAGCAGTAGCTGTGGGCAGCCATTGCGCGGACTTGCAGGCAGAGCACGCTACCACGTGTCCCTTTGTGCGGTCAGTCACGTCCGGGGCCGGCGTTGTGCGTTTTTTACCCTATTTGAATATTCAACATAAATTGCTGTAATTTTAAAATCCTCAATAATGTGTTTTCTGTATTGAAAATTTCAGGTTTTATTATTTGATATTTAAACCTTCAAAGATTACCCTATTCTAAACACTATAAGATATTATCTTGCATTTATACTGCAATATATTCGTGAGAAGCTGTTTGCAACAAATAAGATTGATCAAAAATTAAAGAAACTTACATGTGTGTCATAGAATATGGAAGGGATTCGGTCAGCGCGTGTAGAGTCACAGGTGCAGTGAGCTTGAGTAGGCCGGGGAGTGGAATGTATGATCCTATCGGCTTCAACAAATGTATGAGAATCCTCGTCAACTATATCAGTCCTAGTGCTCCTTGAATCAAAAATTCCGTCATCGTGAGACCACGACTGTGCCACTCGATCTCTGTATTGTTGTTCGCTTGGGAAATCATTATATGACATCTGTCTCCGTATAGCCCTGCAACGGCTACGATTATCTAACGTTGAAAATTTCATCACCTGTCGCGGTGGAGAACTTCTCGAGACAATTTCGTCGCTATTTTCAAAAATCCTCATTTTTTGCCCTGAGCTTCTACTTGTATCCGCAATCATGTTGCAATTCCCAATTCTGTCGAAACATTGATCAACGTTGGATGAAAAGTTGGCATATGTTGTTACACTGTCTTTTAAGTCGTCTTTACTTGGTACAGTTGCAGATGAGAAAATACAACTTTGGCTATCACCTTTCCGTTGTGATTTATCGACCAGCGACAACATTGACAGTTTCTTGAGAGAACTTGTAGAGCCGGCCGTTATCTCTGCTAGTTGAACTGCATTTTGATGTTTCTTAGAAATCGCTTCGCCACCTATCTTTTTTAAGTTGCACAATTTTTTTTTAATCTTTTGTACCAAAGTGTTCGTGTGATCGTATGCTATAAGCTGTTTCGAAATGTAACTCGATACGCCAATTGTTTTACTTTTATTATGTCTCCTGTCTAGACTGCGATGCGATCCGATAGCAAGGTTATTTCGTATCGTGTCTCGTTTCATTCTTTCCAAATCATAAATATTTAGTGTATGTCCCCTTGGTTTTGGAAGGTTTCGTTGGCAATTAAGGTAGTTGTTTTGCTGTATGTTGCAATTACATACTAAATCGAAATCATGATCTGATATGTGTTTATTTAGACATTGCCGTTGAGCTGCTAACGCTAGGCAGGCTTCACAATCGACCCCAAGGAGAAGCTCCAGACTTGTGTTGCGAATAAAACCATCGCTAAATGTACGTGAGCGAAAATGTGCTGCATGTTGTCCCAGTTGAGATTCAAAGTCTGATACCAGTCCCGCATCAGCTCCGCTACCATTTCCTCCTAAACCGTTGGACTCGTCGTCCATCATGGTGGCAGCATCGCGATTCACTTGAATGACACGTGGCTGTCGAAACACCCGACTGTCGCTGCGAATTGAACAGCGCGACGGTGACGGAGACGGGCGTTTGAAATTATCCACTTGGATCATTGTCTTGTTTATTGTTGAGTTGAAGTAGATCAACTTCTTCGATATACCCTAAATAGATAAAGTATATTTTTAGCAAAAGGCATTAAATATATTAAAATAAAGATGATAATATGAAAAACAAAATGTCATGAATATTTTTACTGTAAAATTAGGGTTGATGAGTGGTTTTCCAAATTGTTACTGCTTAGGCAATATAAATAGCAACTAGTTGGTTGTGGACATGTTTTCAAAATGACGTAATCACCACTTCTAAAACCTAGTAACTTTATTAATATTTGGAATATAGTATTAATTACTGTAATGTGTATAATAATTGTGTTTTTGTTTAAAGTAAAACATATATCATATTATTAAAATGTACATCATACAACTTTGACTAATTGTTAGTACATAACGTAAACAATTACAAAGTTACAAAATAAACAACACGAACGGGTTGACGTGGTAAAAAATTCGCAGACAGACATTTTTCAGACAGAAGGTAAACTTTTTGAAGAAGTAATTATCACCTACTTTTCACTGAGTTTGCGAGAACGCGCAGATGTCGAGTTTGTTTAAAAATTCATGAAAAGTGAAGCTCAGACAGGCAAATATGAAATGTACAGTGTATAGCGACGAGCGGCCCCAAATGGACTACAACGAGACAGGTTAAAAGATATACATTTATGCGAATTGCTATATTGCTTACGTCGGCCGCTTGTTAAGTCTATCTGCTATTTATAGATCATTTGTGATATAGAAACAAAGAAAAACACTTATTTCGTCTACGGTACTGCATCATTTATATGTCATAGTAGTTGTAGTATGACTAATTTATTTTTATACTTTTATAAATACAAATCAGAATATATTATCTTTACTGATTATTTAGTCCTTCGCGTTAGTTTATTTATTTATTACATTCGACAACGCAGACTATTGTGAGAACTTATTTTAAATCACATTTCAAAGCCTGTGTAGGTATCCACAATTATAGGTGAACAACACGTTTAATATTGACGTTATGAAAATTAGATAAATTAAAACTATTTTAGTGATTACTGATTACAGATATCGGATTATATGAATTTGCATATTTGCATATGCAAATGCATATAATTGTATTTTAAAGGGTTATTGATTATGAATATTTTGTGCATATTTCGCCCTTTTTTAGTGCATATTTGGATGCATATTTTGGCATTTTGATAGTGCATACTCGTATAATCCCATATTTACGATTACGAATGTGGCATGCCCTATCGACGCAAGCGATGCAAGTTGGTGCCTAAGTCGGTGCAGGAATGGTGTGTACAGTGTTGAGCTCTCGAGATAAAGATTAACGATCCTTCTCTTATTGTCTCGCATTTAGCTTCTCTTTAAATTAAAATACGTGACTTTCAAAAACTGTATTACAACTGCCACACGTGTTTCGCAGTTATATGTGGGGTGCAGTAAGAGAAATATAGCATAACATTAATAAAATATTTGAGTGGGTTATTACATTTTTATGTTCAAAAGCTTTCAAACGAATAGTAAAAAATTCTTAAGTAAAATCCCTTATAGTAGCACTTTTAAAGAATTCATAGGTTATTCGTGGAATTTGTAGTGTAGAACAATACTCGGTTGTTGAAAATTTTGTTTTAAGTTTCAGTAGAACCAGCCGTTAATTTTACTTTATCTATCTGAAATGTCATTCCTTTGTAACAAAGGTCCGGACGAAAACTCGCATACGTGAAACTTACTTATTGAGTTATTATAGCAAAGTAATAGATAGTACAGTGTAATATTCTTAATGATTAACAAATAAATATGACAAAGAGCGCTTGTAAGTTTCGATCAATAGTGTTATTATTGTAATTTTTTAATATACATTAGCCGAGAAGAACGTCAAGTAGGGACAAGGTGAATGAAAAATATCAAATAAGTGACCAAGTTCACGAAAGATAATAATTCATTTTGCTTTAAGCCTGTTACACCGCTCCGAAATGTACAAGCTGGCTTTTGTGTGGGCTGTTGAATGTTGCATTCATTATCGTCAGATTATACGCGCGGTGGTAACAATGGCTTTATGTTTTTATTAAAACTACGAGTGGCCTTCCCATATGACTGTTAAGATGGGGTATAAAAATGCTTTCCATTTGAGTCTTTAGAAAAGATATGAGACGTAAGTAAAACCTTACATGCCGGAAAACTAACGAAGCTCAGCCAAAGAAATTTCATTGTTGAGCGAAAACAATACGCTTAATGAAACATGTGTTATGACTGAGTTCATTAATTTTAATCAAGCTGCACGTTTCGTTGCGTACTTCGTGTACAATGTCATTTTTTTTTTTAAAGACATTGAAAATGGTAACTACGCAAGCATGTTTGTAACGTTTATTACAAACCATCAAATGTACCTTCCATTACCAACTCGATATTCCACCGGGAATTAGCCGTCAGCCTGTGATACGCAAGAGCTGCAATGTCATCTGCAGAAAATTTTAGGATCGACCTAAACGGGTGGGGGCGTATTGTAATTGTATAATTAAATCATAACTGTAGCTATCTCCATAATTAGTTTCATAACTAGTTATTAATCTATCTATATAGATTGATTGTTATGAAAGTGTGTACTACATGAAATAAATAAAAAGTAATATGTGGTGTGAAATCTTTGTACCTACATATAATTATATATAAAATATGTCTATGAAAATTAAAGATTTCCTCGATTTCCATCGCATTCCTTCAACAGATACTGACTTGGTGATAATGGGACCTACTCGAGAGTAAGGGAAAATAACGGTTTAGTTAGTTTAGTTAAAATAATAGGTTTTAAATAAGCTAACGTGTGCTTCTGAGAACTATCTGTTAGACCTAAATCTTTTGATACATTCACATTCTGAGCTATTCAACTCATCCACACGTATGAATACGTCTACATATGTATATAACGAATCCCGTCATCGTTTAGATAGGCTCTCATTGTTTGGGCATCTCTGAACACCGTTCCATTAACAAAATAATGGAAGTATCTGCAGGAGGGAAAATAAAATGTAGGAGAGAGATTTCGGTACTAAGCGGTCATTTGTAAGCGGTCGAGAAAAATGCTCACTCGTCCAGAAAAAATAATCGAGAGCGTCGAGCGCCTGGTGGCTTCGGAACACACATCCTTCAACCTCGCCAAGAGTACATTGTAAGCTCTAACCTAATTGGGGTTTCCAAGCGATTGCACTATACAAACCCGAAGTAATCACAGATGTTAACTTGAGACTTGCTTTTTGCTTCAGTCTTACTTAATCATTGCGAATTTAGTTTTTAGTAACTTTTGCACAAACTAGTAGGTCTGTTACATTGTTATATACTCATATATATACTATTTTTTTCCTCCTACGATGTGATAACAAATTAAAATTAGGTGTATAATACTTATTATGCACATTATGTTAAACAATATTTTCGGACTTATTCAAATTTACTTTAATATGACTATCAAATATTTCTAATTTTTTTGCAATAACTGAAGAAACTTAGTGACAGACACATTATCCACTAGATATTCTTTTCAATATGTTTTTTTGTTCTAACGCCCACATTTTACGAGTATAAAAAGTATAATATAAATGAGATGCATGTATGTCTATAACGAACTGAATATTATCGATATGTTTGTAATACACATGTTACAAGTATGGTTAATTTTATTTTTTGTGCGTTAGAAAGAGGTTTTTTGTACTAATGGCACTGAAAAATTTACGAACGAACAGAAATTACATTTCATAAGCAATGTAAAAATTGTTTGTTGTCGTTGGTTTTCGTGACTTGTGCGCTAGTTTCAAACAATTAGTTATTGCTAGAACTACCACTCTATGCTTCTCGCCGTCAAATGGTGGACATGGGTCTGCTCTCAGTATGAGAAGGGTTAAACCTACAGTCTACCACACTGACCTAGTAAAAACTTCAAACGCCTTAGAGAACAGTAAAAACTTCTCTTACGATGTTTTCCTTAACCAATTTAAGTCTGTGCTTGTGACAATAATATTTTTTTATTACAAAAGTATACTTATTCAGTAGGTATACTTTTGGGTTCTTGAAGTTATCAAACGATGTCTAGCTAAAGTAGTTTAGAGGATGGTTTAGGTAGCAAAAAAAGACAGTCAACAATTTGTTGAAGCTGAAGTTGAAAGTAAACGTATTACAAATGTAGCAAATTTTTTGAACGTTATAATTTTGTATTTTCTAGAGATTGAATATGAAATACTGCATTAATTTCAATCTCAAAAAATATATAATGAGATCCGTAAATTTGTGTTTTACGTTTTATTCGGAATTGTAGAAAAATTTAATGTTGCGTGCATTCAAGAGCCGTTTTTATTTATGAGTGCTTTTTAACGTGCTCCACTATATTTGAAGTTCGCTAAATTACAAAGTAACTGAAAGTATTTAAATGTTTGCGAAAATGTCTAAAGCGTCTAGTTTTCTAATTTTTCCGTTAGATTCCCGATTTTAAATTTTATACAGTTTAAGAAAGCGCAGAAAAAGTACAAATAAAAACTATTTTGTTAACATCATTTATATGTATGTACGGTTTTATGTAATTTGCTCACTTTATAAAATAGTTTACTGCAAAACTTCTTTTTAAACACACTAGTATCATTTATGTAGATTATTCAGCAGGACGTGATATATGAATGTCATCGAGAGTGAGTATGAATTTAATATAGATCTAAGGCATCGTTTACAGTATAATATTATTTGGAAGGTAATATCATACAATCTTCAATAAAAAACAATATCCAACAAAAATGTATTTGGGGGCAAAACATTACTTACGTTGTTTTTTTTTAAAGTTATAACGAAAAACCCTATGTAATTTTCCTCTTTACGTAACATGGGCTTATCTGTGGGCTCAGAAAATTTAACGTTTGCAGTTCTTACCCAGCCGGACAATAAGTTTGATCACAATCCAACACTGCAATAATTTATCGAAATATTCGTAATTTTTGCGCACGAGCTGACGGCTTCAACTATTCCTGACAGGCATTTCAACAAAGGAGACAACGAAACTCAGGGAGTCGCCAATAAGCTGGAAATTGCCACGCCACGAAATAACTATGCCTAAGATACCAAAAATTTACATTGATTCGTACTTTCAATGACTCTAAATTATTATCTACATGGACGCCTTAGAATAAACATTGATTTTCCTTACAATCTGATCAGACAAAATACAGAGTTAAGCCATCGTTTATTTTTTACTATCAATGTAACAGTTGTTATTAACTTTCTTTATAAATGCAATTTAGAAAACAAGAAGACTGGCCACCGGTGACTAACGTGGTCATCATTGCCTTAATTTATTTTTTAAATCTAATATTCATCTAATTTCATCTGTGTATTAATAAATGACTGAATATCAAACAGCATTCATATTGTTAACTAGGTACCATAATCATAAAGTGATAATTCTATAAGACAAAGACAATGAGAAAGACGTTTATGTGCACAATATAGGTATACGATTATATTATATAGGTGTTATAGGATTATAAGTTCGAACATTATTTTGCCTTTTACGGCGTACAAATTAAAAAAATGGAACAATTACCAACGGATATACGTCAGTATATGCCATTAAACAATAATTTCGATTAAATACTTATGGCTGTTTTTCGTATGTACCTATCCTCCTATATTCACATACATTACGCAATAGATATATATATAAATCACATACGTTTAATGGTTCCCTGCTCAAAATAAATTTTAGCTAAGTCGTTTTCATTGACGTTAACGAAGGAATGACACACGCTTGTGCGATAATTTCCTGTAATAATAAATATCAAACATTTCACTGGCGCTTGATGATATGAAATGCTGTATCTATGAGGGTTTTTCAATAGGTCATAATCAATGAATTTATACCTCTTGTACTTCTATAGGTAGAATATTGATAAGTAGATAGTTACTGACATGTTTATTATTATTAAGCTATCCTCCTAAGTTCCTAACGGGGTAGGTAAAAAGCACCGAGTGCCAAATATCTTTTGACGTGCCTGACCCATACAACGCACTGACTCTCTCCATACAAACGCGGCGGTTTCGAAGACCCTTGACTCCCCCGTAAGTCAGTATTTGACCTATTTGCTAGTGCTAGGAAAATTTTGGTTTCCCTTAGCATCCACTTCCATCAATACTTTCATTGTATATCTGTTTTGACATTCTTTCACCCATTCTTTCTGCATATCCGTACCATGGGAGCATCTTCTTTCTCACTTTTAAAGTAATTCTCTCTTTTTACGGTATATTTGCATTTGAATTAAAATTTTATATATATATACACACATACACACACACACATTTATGTATTGTTAATACTACTACTACTTTACAACCTTTATCGACGAATGCTTAATTGGCCCCAGTGAGCTAGGCACGTAAGTCTCCTACTTTGAAATGTTAATTAATCTTTTTCGGTTGGCTGACATTGAGCGATTCATTATACAACTGTATTTGCGTGCTGTAATGAATCTTTACTGCCAATAATTTACGTTCCCGGTAAAGAAAATAGCCTTGCATAATACTTATTTGCTCCGACAAGTGCTCCTTAACAAACGACGCCCTCCTGCTCGAACAGTCTTTAGAAAACAATAACTTTGTCTTCGAGCTTGTCACGATTTTAATCAAATACTGACAGAAGATGTACTAAAAGCATGATAATATTAAAAAGACTTTCATCAGTAAGCGAGAAATATTTTGGACGCCAGAGGGCTACCTCTAATCTATGTTTAATTTGTTAGAACAATTTACTGTGCTTACTCGAAAGGTGAGCCCAGGGAAATACAATCAAAAGTTAAATATTACAAACAAATTATTCGGCCACGGTTTCGCATATAACATTTAATTATTAATGCGCACGTCGCTTAATTAGGTGTAGCTATTTCCTGATTAAGAGGGTCAAGTACGATGACATAAATGAATTAATGTTAATAAAGTGGGGCATTATTTTTAGGTATTATATTGCCTACTCTAGAAAACAATATGACGGATATACGAAAGAATAACAAACATACGTCAATACATTTCTGCTAATATTTCATTTTGCCACACCGATTTTTTCGGAACACACGGGAGATATACAAATATATTATGTTTGTTATACTGGCGGTTAAGGTTGTTGATTTATGTTGAGATAAATAATGTGAAATTGATATCGAAAACCGATCTATTTACTCGTAAATATCAATAAGAGTCTTCGAGAAATAATTGATTAGTGCAGTATGAAACAGTAAATTGCAATGCGGGCCTGGTTTGTATTCCAAAAATATTACGAAAGCAGAAAGCTATGTATTTCCTTAAATAAATTAAGTATTATCAAACCACTAACAACCTTCTACCAGATTTCTCGATACAAAATACAATTCAAGTTAATTTAGTCTATGCACTCGTATTTTGTGCTATGCATAGTTTTGTAGATAATAATTATTGTTTTATTATTACGGGAGTAATGAGTTAGAACCTAAAAATGTACGAGTATTAAAATATAAAAAATATTATTTTATCTATGCTTTTGTTGTCGAACATGAAAAAATATTGGCACAGATCCCTATTATACGAGTAGTTCTTGATTGCTGTTTTGTGGTAAGTTTTGTTGCATACCAAGCTCATAAGTTTGCTGCTAATAGGACTAATCTTTATCTATGTAGTTATGAAAGGGACCAAAAGATTCTACGGGATCCAAATATAAAGAAAATTCATTACAAACGAATTTGAACAATTTGATACATTTTATGTTTTTTATTGACCTCTATAGACATACATATTACAAACAATTATAAAAGGGAGTTCTGAAAATTTGCGACCAGTGCCGGACAAAGTAAGACAAAAAATTAAGAAAGCTATTGATAATTCAGGTAGCTCGCCATTGGTAGGTAACGCTCGTTTGTAGTTCGGTTGAGAAATGCGCGACCTGATTTATTTGTTCCAACGAACACACCGCTGATTCCAGCTGATTTCATTAGACGATAACCGAGACAAAGAGAGGTAGATATATATGTATATAGATAATAGTAATACGACTACTGGGCATACACTGTTTTTATCACTGTACACTGGGCATACACTGTAACAAAATAGTACCAAAAATGTACAGACTATAAACGTATCAAAGCGTTGGTGACAATTTATGCAACATTCAAAGCGGATTCATTCACTGTTCCGCTGTTAGAGAGACATCAGAGAGATTTACGACGCACGGCGGACGAATGCGACGTGTGATTGCACTGCACAGATGTAAGTTTTTGTGTCAACGTCTAAAGTGACAATAACATGTAGACAAACAGATTGTCTTTGTTGACTGTGCACGAACGCAGTACATGTAAATCATTAAGAGTTCGGTTCACCTGGTACCCACCAACTAAACCTATTTCACCGAAATAAACCAATTACTAGGAATACAATTAATGTTAGTATTGAATTACACCATGTATTAGACATGTACCTACCTATAGAGAATAACTTTAAAAATACTACCGTTACAGAAATTAAAGTGAACGTGTGATCGAAGCGAGTGTGCAGTTCTTTGTCAGTTAAAAAAAACAGTTGAAATACTTCAGCCGATTAAAAAGAAACGTTTATTTTGATTCCTTCAATCTCAGATATATATCTTATATACGCTATCTTAAGCAGATTCAATTGCAGTTAATTGAAAATACGCAACAATTAATATTTCAATTACAGTAGGAACAACGACGTCTTTCAATACCGACACAAAGGTTAAGGCATTGCCAATATGTGTTAACTCATAATTAAACGTGTAATAATTACAAATATAAAACTGTAGCTGTTTAACATTGCATTGGCATAATTTCAATTTATTCTAAATGAGTTTAACGTACCTACTCGACGATAATACTGTGCGAGCGGCACATATTTAATCTTAGTTTAAGTAATAAATTACGTTTTAATTTTATAACTAAATTATTTACGTGTAGTAGATATAGAAATATATTAAGTATATAGAATGAAGTTACATATTTAAAAATTAAATAATAAATATATAATAATAATGTATCTAAGTTTCCTACTGACAATAAATCCATGGAAATAAAAATACGCAACAAATTTATCTATGTAAGAAAATGCAGTAAAATTTGAACATCGCATACCTGAATAAAAGTTTTTGTAACCGCAAAGTAACGTCTAAGTTGTATTCGTTAAAATAAAAGAAGAAGAAATACTTCTTAACTATACTACATTGAATATATCAAAGTATACTTACATTAAGCCATTATAAACACTTAATGATTTATAAATTCCACAATAATTAATATTTCCATAAATGCTTTTCATTATAAATTAATGGGATATTAGTCTCGTCATATGAACACAATAGGGAAATTATTACTGTCATGCTTTTAAAATAGCGACGTCGAAAACGAGCCCAGTTTTACGGGCAAAGGTTACATTCTCGACCCCCGAGCGAAGTGAGGATCCCTACGCGGGTCGACGAGCTACGATCTACGAGCTACGCGTTACGCGGCGCTACATGCAATGCCGGCACCGTAGCGAGCGACCGCGGGGAGCGCGTGGGTCGCACTGGTTCCGCTTGTCGCTTGCTGCGAATAATCCATACCCGAGAGGCGAGGAGGCTGTATTTACCGGACCAGAGGGCGGTCGGGCGACCAGCTCCGACTGCCGCCGCCCGGAGCTCTGTTAACCGAAGTCACGCGGCGAGCCTTGTGCGCCCCTCCGGGATGTTGACACAATTTTAAATAATGTCGTATAAGTAATGTTAGCGATTGTGAAGCGATGTAAATGTTAAGCTAAAGAAAAACATACTATAAAAACGACTCGATACAATATGTGATTCAGTTCTTAACAGACGAAAACGATATATTTATTAAATATACATATTATTACATATGAAAAATCTTTTTCGTTCATACTGCTTACAAATTCGTGCTTTTTACACATCTAGAAAAGTTGTTGAAAATCCTATGCTAATTAACTTATGCTTAATAAGTACAACTCTTGAGTTGACCGTTTTGTCCAATATTCGTATTAATGATGTTATGCTTAGCTATAATTATTTTGAAACATCCATATCAATACTTTTATAATGTTCCAATAACATGAATTTTATAATTTAATCGTATGCAATCCAATAAAATAACTCTAAAACAGTTTATTATATATACTTACTTACAGAGATTTCTCTACACGTTACGCCTATTCCCCATAGGAATAGGTAGAGGTTAAGGATTTCCACCGATTACGGTACTGACATGTTTCGCTCGCTTTTTCTACCATTGTCAAAGTCGTAATAATTGTACACGCTCGTCTATTAGATGTAGTCTTGATATGGACATTTTTTACTACGCCTCCGATTTGATTAAAGTGTGATTACATCCCCGGCTACTAGTTACACTCACCTTATAATGCTATTTCGTAATTCCGTTGTTATCCTATTTCTATATGTCCAAATTTTAATACTTGTCTTTACGTTTTCTTTTATACCACATCATTTTCTGATTGTATTATTCCTAAGTTTACCGGCAATACTCACGCATATTTAACGTTTTCATTTGTATTAGTAAAAGGATATATTAATGTAAAAGCAATATAAATAGGTTTTATGTATTTATTGAATGCTAAAATGATATTGTAAAGCTTACAAATTCCAGTACGTATGATTATTAATGATTAGTACTACAACAACAACAACAGCAAAAACACAAAATCACGCCAAGTCCCTAACGGGGTAGGCAGAAAGAACTAATATGATAAGTACTAAGAAATGATAAATCGATTACTAGACATTATAACAGATCATTTAAACAAATAGTGTTGTAGTGTATTACCAAATTGAACTGCCATCATAAATTTCTTCAATTTCTCTGTAATTAAGTTTTTTTTTTAATAATCATCACTGGCAATTAATTACCTGGGGTTAATTTAAGCCATCAATTACAACGAATGAAGAAATACGGATATGCTAAAATACTTCTTATATGGAACAAATTATAGTTATAAAATTGTACAATCTTCTGAAACATAATTGTTTTTTTTTTTTTTAATTTATTTATGTACACACACACAGAGTTCATAGGGAAAAGAACACGAACAAAAGAGTACAAAGTTTTTTTTTGTTGGAATGTGTTTAAAACTACACAATATATCGTATATTGTTTTTCACCCCCGTTTTTTCCCTTTTTTCCTTGGATTTTTATCCGTGTGACATTTAGATACACGTGGCTTGGGAAATAGAAATAGTTCTAGACACTGTGTGACAAA
>DWUN01001199.1:0-17636 GCA_018249975.1 Passova gellias
TCCATTAAATAGTGGAGAAATACTGTTATAGTTTAATATGGCAGAACAACGTTTGCCGGGTCAGCTAGTATAAAATACTAATGTTGCCATCCTTTCTTAATAACAAGATATACCTACAAGTGAATTACTGTTATAATAATAAAATGATTAGCTACAAACTTGTGAACAAATTATTGTTTATACAGACGTAGAAAGTGATGTTCAGTTATTTGTGTTTACTGCAAAAATGTGGAAATCTGGGTTGAACAAGTGGCGCGTTAAAAGAGCGCTAAAGAGATCCGTCTTAACATCGCGCAAAAAGATTTAGGTAAAAGAAGCTTATTTTTGGTGGGGCTGACAGCGCGATAGTGTAAGGCCCATTACAGGCAAATTATGGCGGCCATTATTGTCCGCGTGTCCCGCGCTCGCGCCCGTGAGTTACACCCGACCCGGGTCAATGGGTTTTATATAAGAAATCCTTCCCAACGTTTTACTAAATGTATAACGTATTTCGACGACAACTGGAATATGTGAATATATTTTATCTAGTGTAATTTATATTTCACAAATAATTGTATATTACTAGTAAATCATATCCGATTAACGTATCCAATATATGGTCTATTTTAAGAGGTTCCGGGTTAAAGGATTAGCTGCGACCTTGGTGGCAACCCGCTTGCTAACCATTTGACCTACGACAAACCATAAGAACTCACTTTACAATAACCAAACCGAATTTAGCCTGCTATACGCACGAAGGTAATCATACCGAAAAGCTTCTAAAACTCAAATATACAATAGCCTATCATCATTCTACTTCTACTACTACTATCATCTAATATTGATGCTATAATTTACTTATACATATTTCACTGGATTGGAATAGCAAAAAAGCATTTAATTGAATAATATTTTTCTCTTTAACCAACGATCTGTGGCAACTGCCCTTCGCTCTATAATAACATACAGATCACATTTGTTAAATAAAAATATAACAACATATTTACAACATAAATTAATTCTAAACATAATCTTCATCGATCATCTTGCCATTTGCAAATACTTAGTTTATAGCTTTAGAACAAAGTGAAGCATAAAATAGAAGCATTAGAAAAGCATGTGCTGCAAGATAGAATTTAAAAAACAGAACCGGATAATAATAAAAAACACATAAGCACTCTTGTTAGAAAAGTAAAGTAATTGTTATTCATTGTTTAAATAGCAACAAATACCTAAGTTCCTAGTGAAACAATGGCTCTGTCGTAAGCAGAAACCAAGTTTCACAAAGTCAATCCATTAAAAGGAACCCAGTAAATCATTCGTATCACTTGCAACTTCACCCACTTGACCAGAAATATTTTAATTACTACATAAAGCGATCTCTGGTTGGGGCATAAATAAGATCTTCAATAATGTTTCAGCTCGCTGCACATAAAACGTAACGGAGCAGCATTTTATACATACATTTCGATTCCGATTCGAATAAAATGCTCCGAGGACTGAAACTTTATTGCTCGCTCTCTCGATAAGGCTAACGACGCAACAGCGGCAATTATCCTCGTTGATTTAGATAGTTGTCCACTGATGCGCAAAATAGACCGAGCTTAAAATCGGACTGGGATCCCAAGGCGACTACAAAGCGGCATGTGGCCGATTACGGTCAAATTATTGCTATCATTATAGTCCGGGACTTCGGTCGCTACTGGATAATCACGGTAGCTCGTTGTCGCACTGCAATCCTGCAACTTATTCCGCTCTCGCAGCGTTCCACATTTCAATATTCGACAACTACGCGCTGACATTGCGAAATTCTACTGTAGCCATCTGCTAATATCGGTGTTCAAGATTTATGTCGTAACTGAAAAAATATATCTCATTCTACAAAAACTTATTTATAACGGCGTTTGAAGTTTCAAAGGGCCAATTCGCGATAAAAGTTTACACTTACGCTCATTACACGAAAATTTCTTCCACCCTTTTCCAATTTCGAATATATTATGTTTTCGATTTACTGCCAAATACAAGCCCGTTTTCTATTTGTGTTTGTAAATAGAAAATTGGCTTCATGCATTATGACTTTATTTTAACTATTACACTGGATTTTAAATATTATATAGATGAACTCGTACAGCAGAAATATTGATAAACACCGACCCGATAATTTATCTATTAAATATTTATGACTTTTGATATGTATTTGTAATTGATTTTTCTGTTATTGAAATTGTTTACTCATATTAATGATAACTACTGATCGCCGCTGTCGAAATAAGCATTCATATAAAGACCAGCATCTGATCCAGCTCGTATTTTCTTAAACATTCTACCAATTTTATCATATAACTGGGCGTACACAGTCCAATAAATTGAAAATTAAATAAACCTTTAAAACTTACCCCATCTTAATATAATATAAAGATGAAGGGGAGAAACAGGTACAGAATTTACTTAATATCCCATGCAGATTGATATAGTGTATAAACTAAGCATATAAAATCATTAAATCTAATATCTAAAATGAAACATTCAGATTCCATGATACTGACAATAACCAATTTTCGAAACATGTAAGTTCTATCAAACAATCACTTCAGCCCGCCCATAGAGATGTGGATTAGGAGATTATATCTTATCGACACATCTTAACGGCGCACACTACGGTAATTATTTTAGAAATACGTATAAAATTCCCCTTAATGCTCTTTACCCGACCGCATTTATGTTCTCCACATTAATTACAAATACAGTAGAAATATGCGAACGCGCACACGGGTAATCATGTGGTGCTGTATCGATAGAAATCATTCCTTAATAATATTCGTGCAAATAGAGATAACAGTTTCATTGGAATTCGTTTCACCTTTTCCGTGATATATCTTCTTGATATTCTTAATACAGTTTGCCGAAGTAAACTTATAAAAAACCAAAACATTGGAAACATTTAATGAAATAAGAATTTAACTGGGAAAATACGTACAAAGGACGGTCGCAAAGTAAGTAAATTGAAAGCACTCAGGCAAATAAAACGGACTGGCTGTGAAGTTGCTAATCAATATGAAGACAGTAACAAAGGATGGCTTTTGAAATCACGTTCGGTCAGCAAAAGAAAATTACTGGTCGTTTCGGTAACGAGGTACCTTCCACCCGTGGTGATTGACGCCCTCCACCCGTCTTGATTAAACTGATCAGTTTTTGCCTCTTATGAAAAGAACTCGATCAACGTAACTGGGTGCCGAAAATGATTGAGCTACCCCAGTAGGGATGTTAATGCGATCGATGGATGGTTATTAACGTCCGCTTCAGCTCCGATATTCGGTACAGTTACGTTGAGTTTGATGGACTTTGTATATAATATAAACTATATATCATTACACTGTATTTGTTGCATCACATTTTGTCTATGAATACTGCTTAATTACGCTTTGTAATCTTACCACACCAAATGTTTTATAGTTATTGTTTATTTTGGTATATATATACATATGTGTAGATATAGCCTTACTTTACTATTTATTTAAATTATTATGATTAATTTCTGTTATTGACAGACTTAAAAAAGGAGGAGGTACTCAATTCGGCTGTATTTTTTTTTAGTTTATACTCATGTATGTAGATTATCTTTTTATAAATGTAAATATAAAATTCATTGTATATTACGGCCACAATTAGATATACTTCATAACTACATAGAATAATTATGTCTATAATTTACATAAAAAACGAAATGATGAAGGCATAGATAAAGCCGGAATTATATCTACTATTATCGCATTACCTTTATTTTAATTTAAAATGTTGGATATAAGGAAAAGGAAAGACAGACGTGAAACAAAATATGAAGCCTAATGGAATAACTCCAAGTTCTTTAAAATAATTGGATCTGTCAGTAGCAACCTGGCAAACAGGTAATTACGAACTGCTAGTCCAAATAACAGACAGCTAAGAAATCCGATGCCGCCTCGCCCGAACATCTGTCTTCTCGTTAATAACACTTCGACACCTTATTTGTGAACGATAAAATTTAAGATTTAAGTAACTACGAGTACGTAGACCTGAAGTTTATTTTCACCAGAAAATATTTTCGAGGTGTCACTTCATGTATGTAAAAACAAAAACCTTCATTTTTCTTCTCAGCTAGATTAAAACGGACATAAAAAATTACTCGCAATTTTCTTTAGGAACAACAAAATTGCCTTTGACCAAATACATAATAAGTATCTAACTTGTACCTTTGGCTTATCACCTGCATCGTGGATACAATGAATATACTTAAGCGAATGATTAAACTTATAATAATGAATCGAATAGTTAAATTATTTTATCAACATTTCATTTTCAGTTTAGACCATAAAATGACACAAACAACAAATTCACTACAAATAAAGTTATACGACTATTTAACCGCGAATAAAATATACAAACTTAATACTGAAAATTAATATGACATTTATTCATATTGACAAAATTTCTAGGAAAAAGTCATACAATTCATCAGTAAACCTGCAAAATATTTTAAAACTCTTTAGATATATTCAGATTTCTATGAATACAGAGCCCTGCTAGCCAGCGGAGATTCCCATTGTGCATAAATGTAGGTATCATTGATATAGCATTTCCGGAACACGTGTTTCAGCAGCAGCGGAGCTATTGTCTGAACAGCAGTGCAAATACACGCTCAAACTACTACCACGAGTACGGCTTGAGTTGTACGTATCCGTAATACTGAGTCAGTCTCATGTGAAACTTGAACTTGACTAAATTCCAATAAAAGTTGTAACAGAACTATTACAAGTTTTTACTATTGCGATACTTGTACCTATATGAAATACATTTTTTGACTAATATTGTATAGATGTAGTTATACAATGAATATAACACAAATGATGAATGCATTTAAATAAATTATTGAAATGTTTTTAATATCTATCGTTAACAATTATGTTAATTACTAGTGATGTAAATTGAAAATCATATCGCCGCAAAAGCGCTGTACTGCGCTCACTCCAATCTTTTGAAGTACTTTTGAAAAACACTTCGATTTAACAACAAATGTTTTGCTTCCGTTTGAAGTTACCGCCGAGTGTAATTGTATATATTGTTTCTGGTTTGTAAATATATTATTTCATTTGCAAATTTTTGTTTTTGTAATATCAGAAATGGCTATTTCGTACTATCTGTATATTACATAAATTGAATCATTTTAGGTGACACATAAAGATGCTTACTGAACTTAATAAGAGTGAATTCGAATTACTTTAAAAATATTTATATATGTAAGCATTTAACTCTTTTTATTTCTTACTACATTATAAAGTAACTACAAGCAGCAGTTTAATACATAAATGTATAGCAAAACAACTTTTTCAAGTTGCCTCTTACTGCGTCTCTTCGCAACATAACCTCATTTATTGACCCATTTTCTACTTTCCTTAAGTCATACATTATACTCATTTACGCGCGGCGGTGAATTAAATTTATATGCCCCTAAAGGTAACGTATTCTTTTGATTCATTTTGTTGCGGAATATAATTATAATTAATTATATTTGACTAGTTATACGTTACAAACGAATATATTAATTTCAAACTGTTACAAACTTATACTAATGAATTAAAAACAAAACAATATTTCTGCTTCTCTCACCTCAAGCTCACCAGCTGAAACGGAGCAGAGCCGTAACGACTGATGCTATTGAGATGATCCAATTTTGACGGAATTCTGGATCGAACCGCGACCAACACGGTATAAATCACAGAACAAACACAAAGAGTAAAGTGTTTACCATAAAATCGTATATGCGCCCCTAAATCATAACACAATAAAATTTATAGCGAGCGGAAGGTCCGGCCTCAAGTGCTGATAAATCAAACACATTTTCTTCGTGCGACTGGAACGGAAAATCTTTCCGGCAAATACAGCGATGACAATGCCTGCTGTTTATCTTCTTTTATCTAGATGAATACATTTTCAAAACATTCGTCCTTATTATTCCTTTTCTATATGAAAAATAAAAACACAGTTATTATTACAGTAATGCATTTAAATTTTCTTTAAACTGCTTAAATAAAAGAGTACGCAAGGTTGCATAGTGTTTTACAAAATGTAAACATCTATATAAATTACGGATTCACCCAAATAAACTACTTAGCTCATTCATTTATTTTCCTGAAGACATTATTAACACATATCATATTAAAACACTTTTTTTGATACCAAAGTACCTACTTATTACTACGTAGTAACTAGTAGTAGTTATTAGAAGATAAATATGGCTTGAAAGAGAATAACGTAGGCAATGATCTAAGGCAGAGGTGATCTATCACGAAATTGAACATGACATATACATAAGTATTGTATCGCATAAGATATCGAAAGTATCGCTAATCATAAAACTTTTTGCCATAACAGATATTTCCTCTATATCGTTTACAACTCTTTTATGTGATGAACCGGGACCTATATGTTGTTATGGCTCTCGATACCGTTGTAATAGAAGAGAATCGCATATCAAACGACAGCGCCGTTACGATCACGGAACATCTCAATGATATTGGTGTTCATCTGAGCTCAAGAGGTTACGAGGACCCTTGTTATTTTCAAATAAAAATATTAAATTTCACCTATAAGACAAAAACGTATTTGGGGCGTCGACTTTACTGATGCCGCCATATTTCAGCCTTTGTGGTGTCAAAAGCCGACGCATGAATGTGTATTGTACCAAGGCCGTTATTTTTATTTATACGTCGAAATTCAATGTGAAATTACCCTAAAAACACTGCTGTAAAACTTTTATTACTGACACGGCAGCGTCGTATCTCATCTCAAGTTTTAAAATGTGGCATTTAATTAAACCAAAGACTAAAACTCTCGTTATAACGAGTTTGTTGGGTGTGACCGAGTAATGACTTGATAAGCGGAAAGAAAATTAATTATAAAGGCTTCCAATTATGAATATAATGTACCTGTAATAAATAATATGTGATTTATAAAATAGTTGACATTGGACGGAAAGAACAATATTAGAGTTGGTTTGCGGGAAGTGGAGTGTTGGCCGGCACCTCGGCAACACTCTCAAACTCTAAATAACAAAGTGGGGTGAACCATCCTCGCTGAAAACAAATAGCCGACCTTTTGCCTTCTTTATGAGACCCTTGTTAACTTGTCCTTAATAAATTATTTATTTCGCTCGATCCCAAGTTCGTAGCGGCACTGCTGTGTTCATTTTTGTCAATTATCTATACTCGTATAAACCTTCGATACAAGTAGATTACGTTTTTGAGGTGGCATTCTCGTCACGTTAGTACATAGTAGTAGTAGTATAGGATATTACAATCTTTTCATTTTTCCTGTGATATATCTATGTAACTATTGTAATCAGATTGTAACTGAAACTATAATCCAATAATAGGCAAAACGCATAAGTAGAATGTCATGATACGTTCAACCGTGCGAAGTGGTTTAATAATACATAGATGCACTGTGTACCGGTTGTTGAATTATCTCAGTTATTCAATCATCAATATTCAAATAGCCATTATGGTGAGATTTGAGAGAATCTAGATATGGACGTACCAATTTAACTGACGTATTACTGTATATGTCAGATGCAACATTACTCAGTACAATAACCACTGACTGGCCCCTACATTCAAAATTACGGGCTAATGTAAAATTAAACGGTATGATTTGACTGACGTTAGAATAACTAAGATTTGTAGGCAAAATTCGTAGGTTTCCTAATGTAGTCTTGTGTATACATACATAAATATATATAAATGTCAAGGTCTATATATAAAAATATATTTATAGAAAATTATGAGCATGTACGTTAAATATTGAGATAATATTGTATTAAATAACTGGAACAATGAACAGGGTTTTAGTTGTTTAAATACAAAATCTAACTCTTTTGTTTATGCATTTACGTTTAGCATTGTATCAATAGTAACTTGCTATAATAATAAAAGTTTAGTGACCGTGTTGTGCAGTGATCTCGTAGCTCGATGTTTACGGAACAAGTAGTTCACAGAGTACAAGCCATTACGCTTCTTCGAATTCGCGTCAATTGTACTTATAAGTGATTAACATTTCTATTGCGTAAAAATATTTTTACCGAAATCAGCAAAGTAAAAATTTTATAAAATTGCAGTTTTTTGCGTCATCTTAGTCGTAATAGAAAGGATAGTAAAAATTTGACAACACGGACTTGCTAATTACATACAATATCTAGAAATAATGAAACGTAAAATATTTTAATTTCACTTTGTAAGTATGTACAATTCTGACCGTCACACGCATTTAATAAGACAAATAGATTGACCGAATGGAGTGAATGACAAATAGCATTTCACCCTTCATGTAGTTACAAATGTACAGTAGATTCGCGTTCGATTAATAACACCGCACGTCAAATAACCCTATCGAGGCAAATGACTGACTAACTGGAATTATTTGTGAAATGTACACAGCGGGTAATAACCGCCGGCCCGACTGACATAGATAAGTAGTTAGTTTAACTCAATACTACGCTGGCCATTGACTAATTGATAGGTTGAGTGGAGTGGGTACTGCACCGGGAATCAGAAAATAATACTCAATTTAATCGTAAATTATATTTATTTATTTATTTATTTACCCTTTATTGATTTTTACAAAAGGAGGATTTAATGCCTAGTGGCATTCTCTACCAGTCAACTCCTGGCATTGCTGAAAATGTTTAATGTTGAAAAAAAAAATTTAAATCACATATTTGTCATTATTATTGAAATCTTTGTAACTAGCTAAATATAACACTTTGAGTCATTTAAATCGTCTCCATGGAGTTAAATAACTGGTAGGTACGAAGTATGTTGCGGATAGCGCTGCTCTTCAAATAGCGACGATTAAAGTACAAATAACCGAAAAGTCATGTTTTCATGTGTCATAATAACACGAGACCTCGGAGAATTGTCAAGTTCCCAAGTTCTCGTTTACGTAATACCTGCTATTGTAGCGCCACCTCCGCAGGTAAAAGCCATCAACGCTACGCCAGACACAGCCCTTTGTAGATCTCTACAGCTCTTCGCCGAGTACATACATACTCATACTTTGAACGTTTGTAAGACGTATTCAATATTTGCTTATGAAAATTTCGAGTCTGTTGTGTGTATTTCGCAGCTATGAAAACCATAAATCTCAGGACGCAAATCATTGGTTGGTTGAATTTAATTAGTTCTTGATTATCCTTGATAATCCTCCTCCTAAATAATCAAACTACAAGGACATATTGTTCATAAGTGATTTTATCATCGTCCCAATAGTCTGTGTGTGTTATGGCCCAAACGCCTCCTAAACTCCTCCGCAAAATGAATATTTCCCCAACTTCCGTGAAGACTCTTCATAAGTAATGAAAATAGATGAAAATTGTAGGCGTATAAATGGAACAACTTATTCCGGAAACAATAATTGCTGAATACGTTTAAATATATAGGAAGGTAACTGGCGAACCCAGAAATATATTACAAACATATTTATGTATTAGTTTTAAAATAATATGAGTTGCCTAAATTACATGCCAATAATACGTAATTGTGCTTAACTGTTCACCAAATTTAATTTATTAATTTAGAAATAATGTACTTAGTTACGTATTATTTTATCTTTAGTGCTTACCTGTGTTAAATTTTATATAAACGTCTATTGGTGAATAATAAATAATAATACACGTCTATCAAATCTGTATTGGGAAAAAAAATCGACAAGTTTTTCGCATCAAATTCTGCTTATGTATGTAGTTATATTGTTCTAATAGTGGCAGGGTTGTCATTTCCATAACACTACTATTCTAACGCCACCTTGCTGATACTCGTCGCCGCCGAAGCTCCGACAGCCGCAGTCTTTTGTCAGTTCACGCGACTCTATCGCTTGACATATGAATATTAAAATCTTCTGTTTTTATGGAAATGAGGTGGCAGCCCCACCGCTATAGCGCATAATGTTTGCAACCTAGAGTTTGTAAAAACCATTCAGACACAACATCGATAAACATTTTATTTCGCATATCTTGTTTTAAAACAATATAACTTTTCTGGTTTAAAAAAAATCTTGAAACAGTACAGTTTAAATTTAATGGTAACATAGCACTAATGTAGTGGTCAATGTAATATTATAATATAATAAAAAGGAAGTGATAAATTTATCTCTACTTAGAATAACTTTGAGAAAAAAAAACCGTTTAACTTATGCGATCTTTGCAACCAAAATACACATACTAGTGTTTCAAATAGTTGCACCACCACACCGCATCCATAAACACATTCAGGGAATTTAAAAGTTAAATGTTGTGATATAATAGCAGCACTCTCGAAATAGCTTTCACACCTGATCGTTGCTTTACTTAAAGTATTCGGTATCCGAATTTCAATTGCATTTTGTTTGAACTTCCTCTACATACTTTTTTCGAACTGAGATTGCCCAACGTGCCTATTCAAATATTGTCTGATATAAACTCAGATCCGCCGAATATTTTTTCCGCAGTCATAAATAACAAGGTAGGAACAAGAAACCCTTTCGGTAAGTAATACGCTGTACATTTTTTCGCTAACTTTTTCGGACATTCTTTTTGCTAACTTTTGACTTGCTGTGTTTCAAACATTTTCATATAGAAAAACATCCCGAATTAGTCAAAATATGTCGGGAACGTGTATTACGTTGACAATCTGCATGCTCGCTCCACGTATGATATGCTGATAATTTCATCCGATGATTTGTATCACCAGTTTTTACGTTCATGTCTAGCTTAGTAAAATCGATATAGGCTTTGGTGAATAACTTGCATTCTTGCTAGAGAAATAGACAGGACCTTAATGTCACAACTAACCTATTATCTGTTTGAAATTTCAATGTCCTTAAATTTAATTGGGACAAAGGAGACATTGAAAGGAGATTGATGACTAGGATTAAAGTAAATGGGGTGTTACACTCGTATAAACAAGTACTCATAAGAGTAGCCTGAATGTGTTCAAAAAGGTTAGAATAGCGGTGCATAGAGGAGTGCCTGTATCATCACTAATGTTTAGTAATAAATGTTGAGCATGGCAGAAACAAAATGAAAGTAGAATTACTGCGGTAGAAATGAGAACATTAACATTTATGTGCGGCATACTGCACTCTTTATCAACTATACTCATAAGTACAGTTGATAAAGATATCAACTACACTCATAAGTACAGTTGATGAAGATATCAACTATACTCATAAGTACAGTTGATAAAGTTAGGAATGATGTGATTAGAGAACGATGTAATGTGATTGAAGATATAGTGACTAGAATTAATAAAGGAATGCTTAGGTAGTTTGGGTATGTGAAATAATGAACGATAGCAGACACAGGTTACAGAGTTATAAGGCGACTACGAAGAGTACATTCGAAATAGGCAGATCTGGATGTACGTAATTTAATCAAATTGGAGACGTACTTAAAGAAGGCCAGGTCAAGAGTACTTCTAAGAAACAAGCCTGATTGATGATTTTGATAAACATAGAACAGGCGAAAGAAGTTAATCAGGACCGTAGCCGGAGGAAATCCTAATCTCTGCCTAGCGTAGTAAAAAAGTTTTAATAAATTTATCTCCACATAATAAAAAGAAGTTTTACTTCCACAGCGCGTGACCTCCGCGCGCAAATTTTTTATTATGTTTACAGAGGAGTAACACCACAGCCATATCTGTTAGGCCAATCAATAACTTTTTATTACACTAAAACATACGTAGGTATAATGAAACTTGTGATTCAATATAGTTCCTCATTTAAAAGAAGCGCTATACGAATGCCTACATCATAATTTACAATGTGTGCGGTCGAATTCTCATTTTATAACTTCTAATATGAGCACTGGGATAACAAACACAGTTCGCTTATTCGCAACTCCGTATTTATTACATAAGAAGGCCAAAAAGATCAAATTGTTGTCATTTATACATCATCATAATAGACCAATCCTAAGTGAAGTGTACATATTACACAGATTGAGATGTCAATGAGGACAAAAGAATGAGCATTATCGTCCTTGAGCAAGGCTAACAAAAAATGCTTCGCTGAAAACAAAATTGAAAAAATGTTGCTTGTTTGCCCACTCAGCACAATCCATAATACCTAATGGCCACTCTGTAAGATTTTTTATTCGCAATCCTGATTTATTTTCACATTATTACAGTATAGCACCCTAAAAATTCGAGAGTTGAGTGAAATATTTAAGAGAATCATTACGGCTTCTCATAATGGTTATAGTTGGTATAGGTATTTAGCAGGTCTTCACTTTATTCTTAATCTAAAAATTTTGAAACACCATAAAACCAGTTGTTTACTATACCTACTGATAAACACAAATCTTAGGTCTAGGTTCAATAGTGAATGAATATTTGTTTTGTGTCTGAATGT
Source organism: Passova gellias (assembly GCA_018249975.1). Taxonomy (NCBI): domain Eukaryota; kingdom Metazoa; phylum Arthropoda; class Insecta; order Lepidoptera; family Hesperiidae; genus Passova; species Passova gellias. The sequence goes on from DWUN01001199.1 coordinate 12,397, forward strand.
AAAATGATTTATAAGTATTTATTTAAATGTGTATAATGTAGTTTATCAGTTATCTCGTTACCATTGTACATGTTCTGACAAATAGGCGCCAGTTGAGCGTATCTGCAGTTGTCCCAAGATATTATTAATAATAAAACTCGCTAGGAAAAACTCGTTTCAAATGTTGTAATATTTACAAAATATGAACAATTATATATTTTATTTTACTATATAATTAGATATTTTAATTGTTAAACATTCAAGCATGTAATATATTGTGGAATTCCTAGATTCAATTTGTTTACTGTATATTCGGGGTAAGATCCCAATATCGTCAGAAGTGACCTTAATTTACTTACAATTAAATTAGCGTCACCCGATCCTCTTTGTGTTAAATAAATTAGGACAGAGCCATTAAGCCGCCGGGAATTTATTTTCTAATCTATTAGTTTAGGAAGTACTTTCCTAAAGTGCGGGTACACACTACGTACCTGCCATGTTTGACTAAACCTTCGTAGAACCACTCACAAGATTTATGAGGTCAACCATTAATTTGGCTAAGCAGTTTACTTATCGTACGATTCCTAAAGTTTCTTTTACTTTAGTGCTCTACACGCCCCAAACATACTTCTCCATTAATCACTGATATTGGTGGTAAAACCGTGGAGTACTTGTTTAGTTTTTCTTTTTACTTGGATCTAAATATAAATTTTCCACAGTATACATACAATGGGCTTGATCTGACTATTGCGTGATTAGAATGCCAGTGTCTGGCTCGTCGGTATCTACGGAAAATAATCTTTTAAATCGTTGTGTTTAGCATACAGCTACGTCAACGAAGTGTATCCATATTGTTTTGGTGTAACATTGACATCGGTACATGTTATAAAAAAAGTAACACACGTATAAATACTTTAATTTCATTTTTATAACCTTAACATAGTAGCAATATTTTCAATGTTACGTAATCTCGATTTAATATCTAATTGCAATCAACAAACACGACCAGAAACTGATAAAATTCTGGTAACAAACGAATCAACATACCAAAAATTTTGCCTTTAATATAGTTTTTATATAGAGTTTTTCTTTAACTGTCTTGACTAAATGGGTCAGATACTATCTGATGGGGCTCACGATATCCGGGCTGTTTGTATGAAAATACTGATTAATAATATATAAAAGAAGCACGTCAGACTTGTAAGGATAGATATAGGTACTCGTATTTGGCCCTGAGAGTTCTAGCTTACCCGTTATGGACTTGACGTGGCTTTGTGATAATATATAATATATTATTTTACAATAACTCAATCGCAGACTTTCAATATGAATACTTCGTCAACAGATAATATTGCAGAAAAACTGTATTATAGATTTTGTATATTGAACACCAACTGCTCGCCCCACTCTCTCTATCTCTCTCTCACACACAGACACACAAATACGAAAGCACTTAAGTCATTTCGAGTAATACTTTCATATACTTATATCATAAGTCCGATCAATTACATGATTTTTTGTTTACAAAACTTTGGAGCCCGAAGCATTTATCTTTTACTCTAGCAGGACCTTGGATCAAACGTACTTGACACAAGAACTAGTTCTCTGTTGTTTGTTTTTGAATAAAATCAACACGGACCATGCATTTTCGTGACCGTAAACAGTGAATTAAAATTGCTTATACCAATTCTATATACACAACTAGTGCACATAACGTCAGTGTCACATTATCTGCAGTCGATATTTTGCAATATCTTCCCGCCGTGGACAGATCGAGCTCGTGAAAAACGAAAGCTTGCAAGGATTAGCGGACAGTTTCGAGTAGCCGTTAACAATTCGTAACACGTAGCCGAAAACAGAATTACCAGGAACGGCGAAGCAGGAACTTTGCCAACTCTCGTCATATTAAGGCGCGATGATAATGAACGTAATAGTTAACTTGTTACAGCACTTAAGCCTCGTAACTATAACGCGAACTCGTAGCAAATGCGCCTGCTATCAGCAAGTTAACAATACATTTTGAAAATGTTAATTAAAATTGCATGAACACAGCTAGACTGCCTCAATGACTAAATATAGCGGTTTCATATTAACTTCCTAATCTTATTATCTATCTGTTACGTAATATGTTATTCGTAGTGTATCAAAAGGCACTATCGCTGTGTTTTCTAGATGGTGTCGCGTTCCAAACATAACTATTTCAGGCTGAGCAGACCGTACTTATCCTTTATCGTTTGTTGTTACGCCACCACCCTTAAATGGCTTCAATATAATTCAGTACTATGACATTATTAAACCGTCAAAAAGGTACCTGGTGGAAATAACAAACTCAAAAACAAGCGCCTGGAGTACGAGTACAGTGATGAATACTTGACTTAATGCTTAGGTTATGACGTCACGACAGACAATGATAGTTCCTAATTCATTTTCTCTTTTAAAATAATAAACGGTACTGGCCTCTTTAAGGAAATAATTACAATTACTCCAAGAGAACAATTAATAAACGAAAGTGAATCCCAGTATTTAAACTCCGAACTTAAAGACGTTATTATAAAACATTCTTTGAATCGAACAATTGTCACTCGTTTAAAAGTTAAATTACTTCGGTCAGCCGTTTTTCTCGAGTCTCCTGAATAAAACATAAGACTTTTTAGCTGTCCTAATGAGCTGAAGCTCTTTGTTTTTCTTAGTGACTGCATAAGTTGTGAATGAAAGTGGGATCAGCGGCGGTGTTGGGCGTCGGATCAAATCGCGCTTCATTTGTCCGCGTCAGGCGGCCACCCCGGCGTGATGGATGACAGCCCTGCGCCGCGGCCGGTGCCTACCCGCCTTTTAATTGATACCGTCATTTTTGTACCGACCACCGCCACCGCCACCACCTGCTACCGCCTCCGCTTTCCTCTTAAAATTGTAAAACTGAAAGTTATTATTTATACCTATAATTACAAATTTTTAACAACACTGTGTTTTACAAAAAAAATATGAAAATAAAACAGTTAAATTTTCATATTAATTTCTATTACAAAATAATAATTCTAATTTTATCCAAATTGCACATTTATAGAACGAATATATTCTAGCGAATCTAGCTAATAACGAATCTAGGTAACCAATCTAGTAAAATAATCTTTGAAAAGGTTGTGTTTTTATTGTCAAAATTCTATGAACTGTGAACGTAAATGTCTCCGTTATCACAATTAATTATCCGGTGTTCCACAAAAAAGTTTCATGCGTTTGTTTAATGAAAATATATAATATGATATAGTAGGCCAAAAGCAAATGTGCCTTTTTGCAGCCTGATTGTAAATCGCGTACACGGTGTCGCGTTGGCCATATTCGCTAGCACTGCAGATTATAATAACAAACTGATGAACAATGCCTGCGGGCATGCTATGAAAACAAACAAGCCAATATACCTGAAAACGTAATGTGTATTTGTAATATTTGTAAATGCCAAATCAATGTAATTATAATATTTGTTATCCAACAAAATGTTGTTTGTAAATATTTACTACGCTATTTGGCAATTTTTGTTTGATAATTCTTTCAGATTACATATTTCAAGAACCTTTTGCACACTGACTACTCCATAATTTAGAACTTTAGATAACTAAACTAATAGCGAATATCAAGCGATTCAATAATTTTACAACGATTCATTTACACATAATATATAGTTGCATAACTCTATATATATATATATATATATAAGTTAAGTTACATAAAAACAAATGGTTGTTCAGATTCGGTTCAGGTTAGTTTACATAAAAATGTGAGCGCCCCTATCTTTACAAATTCGGCCATCGTGTTGGCGGTCATAATTTACAGAGGATCTAGATAAAATTTTGAATATTTCTTGCTATTGCTCGAAAAAGTAATACGTGTTCAACACAATTTTTACAAAGTCAACAATTTTAAAGTTCAAAATATGACATCGAAATATCAAGTAAAATGTCCAACATTAAAGTTGAATAATATGCACAACCTTGTGTAATGAAAAAGGCATACAAATTGACATATACTCGTATATTCTCAATTTTAAATTAAATTTACCGAAACATCAACGTGACTGTTACCGAATCATCAAACGTCAGCTCGTAACCGTTAAATGTGCAATATAGGAATATAAAATTATAGAAAAAGATTTTAAAGTGAGGTTGCCCTGGACACGGATTTAAAAAGTTTACCCTGCCGTCGTGCAGCAAAAGACCTGGTACTACATAGTGCAGTTTGTAATAACATTCAGATGATATGTTCCGCGAGCACGCACACCACCGCGAACAACGCTTGTCGTGACGAAAGACACGCTGCATCGCTTATCATATATACAGTCATATGTTCAAAACAAAAATATGCCATTTACTATGGGAATAATATGATTATTTATATATATCGTATCATTAATATTTAAATATAGAATTTACTCATTTGAAATGTAAAATACTATACAATAGGTACGCAAGGTAGACTTTTAAGTATATAGTGCAGTAGCAGTGTGCCTGTTACCTAAGGTGATTAAAATGAGATTGCTTTTTGTGGACATAAAATTTAAACGGTCATTAAAAATTTCTACACAAATTCAATTACGCTTCATAATAACTTCTACATACATAACCCAAATAAGAGAAGTTTCTTAAAATAATTGCAATTAATAAAAATGATTTCAAAACGTCTAATTGTTCATTTCAGTTCAGTTGGTCATGCTGTTTAACTTGTCGCATTCGTAGCATGTGCTGCAATGGTACCACAAATGAAACATATCAAGACTCCTACTTTGCACGTGATGTGTAATTATGTAAATGGTGTGCGTAATGGGTACGATCAATTTTTGCAGCCTTACAAAATCCTTCCACTAAGTAAGCAAATCTCTGCATTGTGCGTGGTAAACACAACATAATGGGGAATTAAGCTGGGCTAACTCACGGCAAGGATCAAAACAATGTAAACACAGTTATGAACCCTGTTCATATTATTTCTATAAATTTCAATTATAATTTAATAGGAGAAATATCAACAATTCTTTTTTAAATAGTAGTATTATTGCCATGCCACTTATGATTTTCGTATCACTGTGATTTAAAATATTAGATTCAAAAAACAATTATAAGAAACACGTGTTTAAATTCAAGTTTTTGCTTAATTCAATTAGAGAATGAAGCGTTAAAAACAAAGTAAGAATTTATAGCTGTTTGCGTTTAAAAACTAAATTCCGTTAAAAGTCTTGTTTTTCTATCTCACCTGGTACATACTTGAAAGTGATT
>DWUN01001200.1:0-17635 GCA_018249975.1 Passova gellias
TAAACGTAACTGGTGAAATGTGGGGGTGTACTACACTCCTCTGCCTACTCCTTCGGGGATTACAGGCGTGATGTTACTTTTTTTTTTAAGCGATAGACTTTACTTGTTTCCAGTACATGACATCTTTTGGACAAAGTCGGACTTTTTGAAATCGAATTTTGGACCATAATGGTTGAAATATAAAACGAAAACCCTAAGCCGGAGCTGCTGTGTATATTCTGTCCGGATGTACCATTACCTACCATCTAGTTACCATAATGATAGTACATGCTCTGCCGAGTATGAGATCAGGTGATCGTGATCAGTCGCTTATTACTATATTTTGTCAGCGTTGCTATGAAAATATGAATAAAGGTATTAAATATTCTTAAGTATATGTAATATTACTGCCAGAAGATGTATTTATTACATGTTTTTTCAGCTCTAACAATAAGCCTGGAATTGGTTTTATCCTTTTGTTTGACAACTTAAAGGATATGTAAAACATCACGCTGTACATAATAATCGCGGCGGAACGCTCAAAGTCAAGGTCGCGTCAAGAATAGGCCCGCGAGTTTGCCTGTCGTGGAAAACATTTAAACAGGCTTTTTGCATGATGTCACAATAATGGCTGTCTTACTTTGATGCTGAATTCATCAAGAGTAGGCTTATTGGCACACACGGGTACGGGCAGATAACATGTTATAAATCTGTCACTTTCCTATAGTCAAATCTACGATACTATCAAATTAATAATTATTCAACATAATACCTGGCGTTATTTTATATAGTCTTTGAGACGGGCGAGTTGTACTATCAGTGAAGGTTTGCAACTGAATCTGGTCAACTTGTTAACAGGAAATTTCGCAACTGCCCTAAAATCTTGATAAAGGGATCGTTGATAATTGCGCCTCGCTCAGGAAACCATAAATTTGCCCCGGAATCTTATTATCCCTTAGCAGCGTTCGTCCCTAGGACCTGAACGCGATCACAATTGTGTAATGTAACTTATGTTTTTCGTAAAATTCGTATTCGTATTCGATAGGATAATCGATTAATAATTCTAGAAATGTGTAACAAACAGCTAAAAACCGTATCGAAATGTTCAGTTTCAAGATCAACAAAACAATTACATTTCAAGGCCCCGCACTTTACATTGGCCCGTGCTCTAACGGCAGAGGGCGCAGCGACACTGATTGCGACTGTCCGATCCGAGATCAGCTGCGTGCGGGCTATCGCACCTTACTGAAAACCAATTCCAGTTGGGAAATGTACGATGGAATAGTTGTTAGAAGATAGCAGTATAATTGATATATGAGTAGATACGTATATGTTGCGATGCCATAATATTTTCTAGACTGAGGTTCTACCGGCTCGGCTCTCCATAAACTTCTTTAGCCTCTGCTACTTTCATTCAAGTCGCCGTATATGACGGTATCTGCTGTATTACTAACGGCGTGTACAAAATATTGAACTAACGAAATACAAATGGCATGCTTTAACAGCTATTGTTTCATGGTCAGAAACCTACCTCGAGCCACAATAATCTCTTCGGCCTCTAGAAGTACGCATCAGTGAACCGGTAGCCGCCAGCGTCACATTACGTGCTCCATCGTAATAACTGCACGCCGGGCACTCGCCACCGGGGGCGGCGGGGGGCGGCGGGGGGCGGCGGCGTAGCGACTCTAATTGTATGCATCGAACGCGTGACCATCGCGACACGGGAAATATGGCTTTTTGTTACCTTTAGTTTCACGTGTGCTACCATATTTACATAATTAAAAATATCTATCTGTTATATGAACAGTATTTCAAGATGTACGCTACGGAACCCGTAAATCGTACAATCGCAGTTAAACGTTAACATGTACCGCGTCTCTTTCGGCGGAATCCCGTAATGGGTGCGGATACGTCTTCGTAGAGGCGTTTTATGTGAAACCATTTGTGCGCGAGGGGTCAAGAAGACCCCAATTTGTGGAAGCTAATAAGTGTACCGCGGGCGAGACGAGCTCTTATAAGCTTACACTAATTTTTTAAACGAAATGAAACCTAATTTCAAACCGGGTAAAGACCTAGGTACCGAGTAGAAGGTTATATTGCGATTTGAAACTAAGTGCAATGTATGTTGCGTGTTGCAATTCACCATCGAATGCCACCGTCAGGTACTTTGTGAAGGGTCTGTTTTATCAGAATATTGCGATACGACGAGGACTAGAAGGTTTCAAATATTTCTTTTCACTGCCAATTATAAGTTTGTTTCACGTTTGATATATGATCGAAGTATTCGGCTACTATTAAACGTCGTTCTTAAGAGTAAATTTTATTTCAACAAAAGGTGAAAAATATTTATTCATCCTCTTTCTGGGTGGTTTGTTTTAAATACATATACATATCATTTAGAACACTTAATAGTCAAAAAAATAATAGTATGAGTCGAGATATTTCCATCGCAGTTTTTAAAGTAGTGGTGGCAGAAACTTTCAACGCTTTAAAAGTTTAATAAATTTTTTCTCAACACTGGAGAATTTTCAAAGCAGTGATATCTCCAAGAATTCCTAAGTACATAAATCGTACTTAAATCGATTATGTAATTATCTTGTTCCAAAGACAGTGATATTTCTTGTAGCAGAACTACTGAAAAAGAAATTAAATTGAATTTCTTTAACAGAAACTTTCAGCTGAAATTTATACGAGAACATAATTAGATGAGGCGCGAGCGAGCGGGCGGTAGAATATCTCATTATCGTTTTGAACAGAATTGAAGTAGCATCTTTTATTAATAAATATTAATATAACATTTTAAAGAAATTTAAAGTATTCCTTTTCATATCAATTTCTCAAAAGTTATTAGACCTTCAGATCAGGGCGGGGTTGTGTATTGTGTGCTTAACCCTTCTGTAATTTAACATATGAATCCTGCACATTTACACGCTTACCTTGAATAACCGTTAAATGTTAAGTTATTAACATGTCGGACAGTTTTTTATATGTATGTATTTTACAGCATAACACACCTCCGTGGGGCTAGATGCCAGTGCTACAATACACCGCTGTAAAAGAGCTGACATTCCAGTAAGCTCAGACATGATATAGAACAATTCCAATGCAACGTTAAAGTCCGCTGTATCACGCTTATAGCTAACGTCTCATAACTCTACTGGAGCATATAAATGGACGCGTCACGTCAGTGCGCGCGATACGTACCGTCTTTGTCGTAGCCAAGAAACATGTATCGCGAACCGCTCAATACGCAAGGGCCTCTCGCAGCGAAACGTCTGTCTCACTAAATATGACAACATGTTATTACACCTAATGTCCGCTGGACACATTCGGATAATGCAATTATTGTGTTACAATACACGTATATGCACAATATACATGTATTGTAATACAATACTTGTATATGCACCGTACAATTCATTTTAAGATCGTTCGAGCTGCGTTTTGCATTTTAAAGCACATTTTAAAGCAATATTAAACATTCAGTTCACGTAATTTAAAACTGTGCAATAAAAGTCCCTGCGAGATATTTTGTTCTTTGTGCGCTGCGACCATAAAGGTTATTCAAAGAGCTATGTTTCAAAGTATGGTTCACGGCGCTCTCCGTCCCCGTCGAGGGAACCCACAGAAACCGTTGCGTCATGAAGGTTAACCTTCGTATATAAAACCTCAATGGCTACGCTTTAATGCGTTTTATTTTATTTCTCTTACGCACTCGATGCTTGTTACAAATTTAATCGAGCGTATGAACGGCGGCCGCTTCTCGACCTTATACCGGTTTTCGTCAAGTGAAGCATTCCGAAGATATCAGGCACGTCACATCGGTAATTACAGTTGCAGGTACACGTATGTTTCTGTCGGCTATAAAGCATAGTGACGGCGGCAATGACGATATATGCAGCGGCAAACGGTAGCTCGCCATCGATCCTGCATCGACAATAACTTACGCTGCAGGTGTCGGAGGCGGCGGCCGCCCGCTGCGGCGCGCGCTGCTATATCGGCCGGTACAGTAGGTACTGGATGCGGAATATTAACAATAACTACAACGGTAATAACAGTAAATGCTCATCTCACTTTCGATTCCAAATGAAGCAAAAATTAACTTTGTTCCATAGCTTCCAACACAAATACTTATCGACGTACCGCATGTTGCACGGGACCTATAATATATAATAGAAATACCTGAAAAAGTTTTATTTTATTGCTAAAAAGCCGAATATTAAAAATTGTATATTTTAAATATCTGACTTACTTTATTAGCTGGTTAGTTGTTACTTAGTAATCGGGGTTAGTCGTTATTATTCGTGAAAGAAGCGAAGAAGATTTTAGAAAGGTGGTTATTTACTGACACGTCCGCAGCGTGTCACATGCATCTGCGGCCGCTCTCGTGACGCCGGTTCTTGAACACCAACTACAAGGAGCAGCCCATTGAGAATGTTGTGGCTTTTCTATCAGGCACCAATTTGATCTACTCATGTACTTGCCGTGTGACAGGTCCGCCCTATATTACAAGATAATTACGATACCTATTCTTTGAGAATCAAATATATTATGGAATCCATGATATTCTTCGAATAAATAAGTAAATTAATATCGCTGTACATGTATACCCGGTGTCTTGAGAGGTAATTTTCTTGATTAGGTACATTTAACTACAAGTGAAAATAAGAAAAATAGAAAATTGATTCATGAATGTTTTCTTTTATGTTCAATATGGCATTAATACGGGCACAGAACGACGCGAGAGTAGTTTCAATATTCTATTCTTTCAGTGAGTAAATGCAGCAATTCCCAGATTCAATTGTACCGACGTTCCGTCGACGCTGCGAGCACCGCGCCGCCCCCAAATGGCGACATTCCAAAGTGCCGCTACACACCAAATGGATGTAATATTCGGGAAATGTCATAAATGTTCTGTGCCGTGACGTGGACTCGCGTCACCATATTTCAATACACCGCGTGTCCTTTTGAGCACAGAACTCGTAACCGATGCGGTCGAGTTCAAAAAGGATTTTTTTAAATATTCTATATGAACAGTAGGGTTCCGGAGCGTAACGTCTGATACTAGTGATGAATGGCAGATAGAGTGATATTGTAACATTACCTCTAAATCGTCGTTTACTTCCATACTGTATGAATTTTTACTTAAAAATGCTTTTATACTTCTTAGTTAGATTTATTCCATGTTTGCTTCCGCATTGTGTGAAAAAAATGCATATAATCGCCAACAATTCCTCCCGGTAACTTTTAATATTCTCGCTTCCTCGCTTTCTGTGTCCAGAATTAGCGTTCTGTTAGACTATGAGCGATTAAAGAATTGATTTCTTACGTAATAATGTTTAGGTGTTCATAGCAACAATAATACACGTAATTGTTCTAATTAATGATGTTCGGTTCGTTGTACGGCCCTTACGGTTCGCGGTTGTAAGTTTGCCGCCGACAATCTTCCGTTCAATAAAATTAAGAAGTTAACATCCTATTTGCTCAGGATTCCGATTCGTATATTAATATCGGTCTTAGTAAGGTCTCGCAGAAAAGTTTAATGTTTCTCGAAAGTATCTTAGTAATATAGTAATAAAAAAATTCTACTGGCCACGCGTTTCCTATCTTGACAATGATAAGTGTGCATTATCTGCCGCCATCACCGTGTACCGGAAGTTGTTATGTAGAGTGATTGTTAAACATTGTCACGATTTTCCGGCCCGCGGCTTCAATGGCGTGAACTGAAGTACGTAATATGCATGTAACGAATAACCCCGTCCTCTGGCGGCCTGCGGCCTACTCGCCGGCCATGTGACACTATTGGGACTTAAAATTTTGATCAATAAATATTACCGTTCGATTTTATAGTCCATTATTGGTTTTAACACAAAAATGACCTCAGTTTGAGTACCAAAAAAGTATGTTTAGCGTGAATTGTGTAAAATTAATATCGGGACGGGAACCATAACGAGGCGGATAATAAAAAGGTATAGTTTTAATACATCACAGTACTCGATGCTCGAAATATTCGCAACGGTCTTCATTAATACGTTTTCATAAATATGACCAAATCTAATAGTTAAAGTGACTTTGTCGAAAACAATGAACTCGGTTATAAGGAAAAAATACAATGGTAGGAATTGACTGTCGCGGACCGTCCTGTTGTTAATCTGTAGGTTTGTTCGCTGCCGTTACAAAGTGCATAGCAAATCGTTCTCGAGGTCGAATCCAAAAGTTTGTCACCTGTAAAGGTTAATTCTTAAGAAATCCTCAAACAAATTGAATAGTTCGGTTATATTCATTCTGTAATATAAATTTATAATTAATGAAATGGAAATTGTAACTTTAGAAATTCTACAAAATTGTGCAAATAATAACGATCAACAATAACGACGAACAAAAACAATATATGTAACAATAATAATCTTTATTGAAAAAAGTATTTACAGCCAAATTATTAGACTCTCGACGGCTCAAGTAGGAGCGCCCGTATCGAACGGCTTACGTACTCGTATTTCCAATAAGTTTCCAAGACAAATATATGCAACTAAGCTCGACGAAAATGGCATTTGACGTACTTGCATGATAACATTCGTAACTCGCGCAATACTCTACGATAGCTACACGTCTGGTCAGAATGGTCACGGTGGCGACCACGAGGTCACGGCCGATGGTCCACAGTTAATGACGCTCACTAATAGTCATGTCGTATGCGGTGAGCGTGTTATTCTCGTACCTGTCACTGCCGTGCACGGGTTGTGTCCCGTTTAGCGGTATGGAATGTTTCTGCTGGACGAATGGAAATATACAATAGTTATTATACAATAGCTATATCGTCACATAATATATAAAGGGAGTTCCGATTTTAATGCTAAATTAAAAATAGAATTTAAAAAACATCGGCTGAAAGCAAAAGAACATCGAACGTTCTTTAAAATCATGACTCGCTGCGTTACTCGCAAAGTTACCTCTTAAGATTTATTTAGTCTGAGGTGACCACTTAAACTGTTCCGCCATTTGCATCGCTAACTAAGTTTACAATCGCACGGAGTTGGCTCCTAATGGATTTCTGTAATGAGGTTTAGGACTAGTTCGATTGCTTTCTGAGGTTTCAAATACTAGGAACGAAGCGAAACCGACGCTGGCTTCCGAAATCAACTTTACTCCCCTCGCAGGAGAGATCCACGAGAATATGAGTTGCGAGAGATCGCTTAAGTAGTAATTAGTTTTAGAGACCTCGTGAGATCCAGACACTCACCTTAAACCGTCACTCACCGTGTTCTAAAGTGTGCACGTTGGCGAGTGCTTTTATCGTAAGTGAATGAATCTTAGTTGTAATGTAACGTAACAAGATGATCGCCTTTGAATAATGTCATGACAATTGAATCGCAGGATCAGTGGGTACTTATATTTCCACGGTTATACGTAACATGATGATGGGCAATATTTATGTTTCGCATTAAGTAAATAAACGGTCAACAATAAACACATTTCATTTATTTATAATATTTGTTAAGAAGCACTGAGTCGGGAGTCATTACTAGATACCAGGTAAGAAGAATCAATGACTAAATTTGATTTTATTCACGATCTTCTCTCTATTCGAAAATAAAACATAAATCGATATTAACTTTTATAAGATTACATCATTTGCTCCGTGCCGAGTCTCTTGGAGATAGAATGTGACTTCTCACTGAAGCGGGTCCGCTCCGATTTATACCACCTGTCGCCTGCAGAATGCAAAACTACGTCATCTATCTCAGCTCTGACATACAGATCTAAAGAAAGTCCAACAAGATTTTATTGATATATTATATATTCAGTCTTCATCTCTAATAAAAAGATAAACGATAGAGTATTTGTGGAAGGAAGCCTAACACTCGTAGTTGTCACCGTGTTCCTAGGAAATCTATGCGAAATCTCTGATGGCGCCTAGAAACTTCGATCGCTTACTACCGCCACCGTTAATAGCTTAGATATATTTAGTTCAAGTTTTAGTTAAATATTGGTTAAAATTCTAAATTTCTACTTAATTCAAACCGTCATAACAAGGATCTCTGGAATTTGGAGTTGGGTTATTTTTAATCTATTAAAGCATTTATTTTACAAATCCTTGTCGAGGTTGTTAGTTTTACTAGGTGGGCTACAACGGCAGCTTCAGACTTCTCATTGATGGTACCTGATGTGATGCTTCTTGTCCCATAAATATTGAAAGCATTAACATAACATTGCCTTTGAGCGAATTCAGTGCGTTGAAATATCTTTGTTACGCATTCTCGTAGGCGTTATCTTGTTCTCTACCAAACACTCCTGTTGAAACTTAGAACGCCAACGAAACTTCGAACTCAACATTGACTTTGCTCCGAGACGCTCCAATTTTACTCAATTTAAACTTACTATGAGCTTATGACGCTCCAAACATGCTTCTGAGATAACCAGCTAGCGACATAGAGGTAATTAACTGCTGATTCGAAACATTAAAGCTACATATTAACTAATTTTTTATCGTATTACCGATAAACGGTATTCCCACAAACAATATGACAGACCAATATTCCAAAAGACATTCCCAAAATCCCTTCTCTGGCGTCACTAAAGATCATGCTCCAATTTATCGTTCAGGTCCTCATAATCTTTATCGTCGATAACTTAAACCCGTGCGACTAAACTGAAAATGAAAATGACAATTTAACATTGTCTCAACACAGTATTACTCAATTCAGCTCAATTTAAACTTCCGTCCAGATTATAGTTTCAAACAGCTCGCTGAGATGTATGAGATCGTAGCGCGAAACTTTCACTTCGTAGCAAACTCCTTCGTTAACCAATTCGAGTTTAAGTTTAACGTTCACACAATTTGACAATTATTGTTTCAGATATACATATTAGTAGCCCTGAGTATATAGTTAAACCTTTTTAAATATCGTTGCAATCTTTGGAGCCCGACATCCAAAGTCAAATCTATTTAATACATTTTTGTCATCTACTAAAAGAGCTATTTGAAATATACAGCAGGAAGTACTCGATTCAGTTTTAGCTCATCATCACTGCCATTTCAAAGGTCGACGACTATTTTTGTCACACGAAGTTCGTTAAAACAGTCGTTTAAGCCCAAACGAGCCGCTTTAAAGCCTCATTTGCAATTGTTCCGCAGCCGCGGGCTTAAACAAAAATTACAGCCTTACTCGCATCGTTGCCGCATTTTTAATATACGCCGGATGATCCGAAAAGCTCTTCTTTGTTCCGAAAATTTGATCTACGCTAAGACTCCCAAAGAGTTCAACTTCGGGCTCCCGGTTTTGAAATTTTAAAAAGGGATAATGAACGCGCCGTGGAACTTTGTATCCGCCTGAAGTTCAGTTGATTAAAACATTCCTGTCCCTAATTAAAAATCTGTCATTCTCGTAGTAATTTTCGCACTAACTTATTTATGTACATACATGGTTTGGAGTAGGTACTATTTTGTAAATCGGTGAAAGTATCTCGGCTAGAGAGATAACGATAAAAAAGAAAAACTTTATGATTACAAATCGCAGAAATTTCTTCTCAAGCTGCAAGAGCTCGTACGATATAACACGAAAAGAAATCATAGACGAAGAGGAATCTTCTGACCTCAATATTTGTATTTCAGAAAAAATATATCTTCACCGATTCCCAAGAACGTGAAAAAATACAAACACAAGCCACGCCCGCCCTTACTTGTCGTATCGCAGTTTTCTCTAGAATTTTTATAAGAAAAAGTGTATATCGTCGTAAATAAAAATTGGGTGGCATCCGGTGCGCCCTTAAAATTTTACGAGCCGAGGTCACAAAGTTCGATTCCCAACACTGTAAAAGGTAACGTCGTGTCGCGTGTTGCCATGTTATGAAGTAGTTCGAAAGAAGACGATAAGCTCGTTGCGGCGGGGAGTGCTCGTGCTCGGGCTCGTGATCATGTGCCAGCCTATTAATGAAAATCTATGATTTTTTAAATTTTTTCTATTCTGTGAGAGTAGCAAACGAGCTGGTTAGTGTACAAATAAGTGCAGTTAATATTCGTTAGTATCTGCCCTATCAGAGTTCCGTCACAGATGCGTCACTACTCTCGAGGACGGAGATGGTCGCCTCCGGTATACGCGTGGATCGGGCAACCACACCTTTCAAGCCGAAACACAAAATGATTAATAACAAGACAAGGCGTAATAAAGTAGTCGTTGAACATGAACGGTTTTTTTTAAAAGCAGAATCTTAGAAGCGCGAGCTCACCGACTTAATCAGAATGATTGTCGCGAAGGTTAGCTGTTTCGGTGTCGCGGAGTTTTGTGTTTAACGAATAAGGTTCTTATCGACTGTAGTTTTTCTAGGATTTTTGATTTTTACGAATCTCGATGACTCGAGAGCTCGAAGACTATAATATAAGCACAGTACGAATATCGAGAGTCAAACGGGGTAGAGGCCCGCCTCGGTTCCGTAGCCTGAAATTCACGTGGAGAGATACTCGTACATCACACTAATTTAATCCGACTATTTCCGCATCCATCATTTACGGAATGTTGGGCCAACCCTTTTAATTTATAGTGCGAGCCCCGAGGGGCCGTATTTTCATTAGGGAACGCTATCGGTTTTCGGGTTAGGTTGGCATACGCGTGCCGGGGGTTGGAGTGATTTTATTGATATGTGGCATTACAGATCGTACGCTTAATGGTTTTATCTGTGACCGTTGTTTATCTTTTGTTCGCTGCACAATAATATCAATATCGGCCGGTCACCGCGCGTTTCTTTCAAAACGCGACGCGTACGTTTCTTCACATAATATGTATCTGTAGAGTGGCATTACAATTGAGTCAAAGAGAAGTACCGCAATGTGACCGATTTTGAACAAAAGATATCTACAGTTAATAAAAATTGTATATTTAAATAATTCTTGAAATTCGACCGTAAACTTTTAATTTTAAAATCAGCAAGTAAAGCGTGCGCTCCACGTAAACGATGTTGGTAGAAGATGTAAATAATGATAGTTTAGTACCGCACGAGAGCTGTTCCTGATGCAATATTAATGAAATAATTGTGTTTGTTGTTGTGTGTCCAATACCGTGCAATGATACCAAATGTCCGCGCATAATCCCGTAATCCGCCGGCGCGAGCAGTTCGGCCACGCCGGCGTTGTGACCGCTTCTGTTTTATTAAGAGGGACAGTCTCCGGTACTATTTTTATATATTATTATACACTCTCTCGCCGAGAAAAGAACTCCCAGCACTCGTTTAGATAAGAAAAAATATTTCTTATAATACCACAGTGAATTAGATAAAAATAGGTCATAATTCATATAGTAGATATTGAGCCGTAGGTCGAAGCTCGTTAATTATAATCTAATTATTGTTTAAGACGATCGTTCGGCCGGCGGACGCGAACGTCCATATTACCGTCTACGAAATTTCACCAACATTGCTCTCAAAAACTACATTAACTCGGATTGAGAATCATAAATACATTTTTCAGTTGTCATTACTGCTGCCGACAGTGGTTGTACGTGTATGAATGTAGTTCAAAGCATTACCGGTGAATATAAATAACAAATTAAATCTCTCACTGTAATTATCATATTCGGGGTTCATTTAGAAGAGAGATTCTTAAATGAATTTTAAACAGTTGCAACCTAGACCGCGTCTTAATGCCTGAAACCTCCAAAGCGATCCCTGGATTAATTAGGGAAGCCCCGGATTGCATTTTACCACTCTACGCTAACGAGGATTTCTGAAGATATTGGATTCGTAAATAAATAGTTTTATTTATATTTTTCTGATTAAAAACAACTAAGTGACCGTGAAGCGTATCGGTTTCTATGTCCCTACAGTGAACGAATCCACAGAGAATTATTTTACTTTTAGCCAACATGTACGTGAAGTTGTTTAAATTTTATTAGTTTAATGATCCAAATTAAAAATAATCCCAATTTAAATATTTTGTCCCTAAATGTGTAAAATCGTATCCGCACTAATTCGCTCAGGGCAAATATAAATGTTAATGATTTAATTAGGCCAACCGGCGGCAGATTATGGCGAAGCTTCGGCGGGCTGACGTGAGCAGGAACCGAATTACCTGTTAAATAAATATTTCCCTTGAAGAAGGGCTCGCGTGGAACAACGGACCGTGACGGCCCTTCTTACCTCCGACACGTCAGCGATCATATTTTAAGCGCAATTTAAACCTATTTGCATCCAGAAGCAGTGTATTTTATAAGTGATCTAATCTATAGATTAAATGATTTACAAGGAAACAACGAACCGCAAACTTTTCACTTCATTTTTAAAATAAAATTTAGCTAGTACAACACACGATTACCTAATGATTGTTAAACATTGAATATAAAATATCTTCGATTTTTTCTTTGCAGGTAACAATTTGCATTTGCGCCGTTACACGTACCGGAAACACATACGTTAAGTCAATTTAAGTAAGCCTAAACATTCATAACTCTTAAGTTTTATATTATGTTGAAAATATTATGCCGACATGTTTGAAACGAGCTAGATGTGACCACGGAGACATCACGCCAGCCTGACTTGTAACTTGTAAACAAAACTGTCACCGAGAACTTTAGCCTCGGTCGATCGTCAAAGCTTTCATTTCCATCAATGTTGCCGGACCTGCTCACTTGAAAGAATGGAACAAACGATCGGAATATATATATTTAGAAAAACATTGCAAATCCTGAGCCTCACAAAACATCGAAAGCGTATCGAAAAAATCAAAGCCTACGAAAAATATTAGAAGTTTTCCTGTAGTTTGTAATAACATGTTGACGTAACCCGAGCTCCTTGTTTACCGACGCCGATCAGATCATCTCGCGTGCCAACATCGCCGTACACGTGTTTATATATTGCTTTGCTTATATTTCCTGATCTACTAGTATTCTACTAAAAAGAAATCCGCAATGGCCCGCATTCTGTTAGTGTGACTGAATGAAGAAAGCGATTTTCTCGAAAAAATCTAGCAGATGTTGAGGATAACGGAAGCTACAGTGATGACTCCAACAAACATTTAGTTGCGCCGGGTGACCACGATCCTCAGTAATGAGGCGGACTCGTGAGAATGACTGCTTTTTTCATCGAACGTTTTATTTGCTACCGACCAGACCGTAAGCTAAGGCCTAATCGGACCTAAAAGGTTGACTACCTACTGACTTCTGAAGGACACCGGGAGTCGTTCTTAAATTATTGTTACTTACTGAGCTATAACATCGTCAAATGTAATCCGGCTCCCACTAACAGCGGCTTCCAATAGCGGCTTCCAACAGCAGCCCAGGAACGCATTTTATACAATTCCGTACCACATTCTTCTTCTATTTCACACTTTCTTTAATCCCATGGGTACCGTGTATTTTTCTAAGTCGACAAGTTGCTTACGTCACCCTCCGACCCATAAAATATTTATTGTACATTACATATTGTATATAATGCATGCAACACATCGTGTTGATCCGACAAACAATTGCTTTTATACTTTTATTACAGATTACAATTGTAGTTCCAATAACATTCGTCCGGAATTCGTCATTTCTATGAAACTAGACAATACGTTTTTGGAATATCCAACAGAGAAAAACCACTCACGCGAGCTTGGAGAGCCTTCCATCTAAACGGCGAGTGTGCTTGTCAGCTAAATAAAAACCCCCATTAGTCTGCAGGAGGGGGCGTGTTATTGTTGACACAGATTCACGTTGGACCATCATCTCCCATGGTGGTGAGTTAGTGCTCAAAGGAAAAGTACCTTGCTTAGAAATCGCCTGAGCACGTACTTACATTTTGGAATAAACAAAAGAAGGCAGTTTTATCGAGTCACAGGATTTTGAGATCAATGTACATAATAAAATAAATACAATATATTAATCCAGTTAGTTTTAGTATATACCTACATAATATCATTCTATGCGTATTTAGTCACCCGACTTTAATAGATGTGGATCGACAACCACCCCTATCACACCGCAATATAAGGTTTAAGCAACAATTGCTGCTCCAAGCGAATCACACGCAACTTTCACTACCCACTCCATGACTTACTTCCAATATCACGAGTAAACAGAACAGTAGTCATTTATATTATTAAGAAAATAAACATTTTATAGACAACTATAAACAAAGCTGACGATGTTTCTCACGAGGTAATAAATTAATATTGAATATTAACTGTCGAGGGGCAAGCACTCCGAGATCCCATTAATATGTCGCGTATAAGAACCCTTCTTTACGAACGCATAAAATCATTTATAATGTTGTTCGATCGAGCAAGGAAATATCAATTTAGCAATTATTACTCATTGCGTCATGACCGAGTGTCACCGTTTGTGATGTCGCTAATGAGGGTCGAGTGTAATCGCCGAAACAGTGGCAGGCCGCGCTCACGGTAGCGAGACTTTGTCGAATTCGTTTCACAATAAAACAATTAAAGGCGTTTGAAACGCAAAGATCATATTAGTAACGTAAGCTTATATTGAATACCTAAAATAGAATACACGCCCATGATGCACATGACCTCTAACTGATGCTTCGTCGCGAAATGGAGAATTTTCAGAAATACATATTCTACCTTGACCGGTTGCGATGTTATACACCGCCTTATACATCGTAAACTAGCAATATTAGCTCAATTCGGTAACAATAGATTTGTGCAACGTAACGCCCGATACAATTAACGATAACAACTCTGCTCAACTGTTTGACGTGGTCCTTCGAGACCGGGAACTTGAGTCGTGCGGTCTTCCATTCGAAGTATCCGATGATTAATATAACTCAATCTCATCCAGAGCCTCCATCCAGGCTTCTCCTTTAGGTATATTGTTCGATCTACTCGTACAATAACCTTGTATTCGATGCAACCATCGGCATTCCGCTCCATTAGACGAGTGTCCGGGGTTCGATTCCCAGCTGCTGGATATCGATATGTACTCGTATCAGGGCAGCTCGAGTACTCGTTTAAGTTCATTACATGTACGATACAGGCAATCTCAGGGTGAAGCTACCGCTGGTGTTGCGACTGATGCGTTCTATATAGTACGCTTATATCCTTTTAAGCTTATCTGCTCAAAGCAACTGCTACATATTCTTAAAATATAAATTGCAGCGTACACGTCGCTAGGCACGCTGTCCAATTTAAAAGCGTTTTCGCTAAAAATTCTTTCACAAGACTATGGGGTTATTAATAGCCATGAAGCTGTACGTTTATTACGACAATATCGGTGAAGTGTTCCGATAAGCGCATTTGCAGGCCATCTCGCGTTTAATGACCTCTTATAGCGCGATAAAATTTTATAAGATCGAGGTGCCGAG
The DNA here is from genome assembly GCA_018249975.1 of Passova gellias. NCBI lineage: Eukaryota > Metazoa > Arthropoda > Insecta > Lepidoptera > Hesperiidae > Passova > Passova gellias. The sequence continues at coordinate 15,271 of DWUN01001200.1, forward strand.
CGCTGAAGCCGTAGAAATGAGTGAGAGTGGAGGAGCTCGCTATTCCAAACTCGAATTTTGCTCGTTGGCAGCGATGCCGTCCTTACGCGGTCGCGCATAAGACGCGACCTTCGTATAGTGCTAAAAATAGCCTGGAAATGGGAAAGCAATTCAATTATTTCACAATAATGGGTATCTAAAGTGACAAAGGGGTGGTCGTTAGCCTGTAATTAATGAAACCTATTAAAACTAAACTGTTATCAATTGTACATATGACAAGGTGAAAAGTCCACGCACGTCCACAGAACCCCGCCAATTGTATTATTAATTTTCCAACTAACTGCTACTAGCGTTACCACTCCAGAACTGTACCTACCGTGTCTTCATGACTTCTTAACGGAACTAGAGAGAGACAAAATTAACAAAGAACACCGCTTATTGCCCATCTAGGTTTTTAGAGTAACACGATATAAATTACGATTGTTTGAAGATTCCTGAAAATGTCATCGAATCCATCAAATCTATTACTAACAAATGTAACTTTTTGTGACCAAAATAATGGCATCCATAATGCATTTATTAACCGTATTATATTTATGTAAATATCGTTTGATCATATAATGTCTTTAGCACGACTAACACTATTATAATAGCAAATAATGTTCGCAATAATAGGGATTTTCTGTCGTTTGTAAACTTGCTTCGAACGCTTCTCCATCTTTACTTCTGAACAACTGACAGCCACTAGACATCTCGAGCGAATATATCTCGTACTCGGCCACCGCAACCCACGCCGAGTGTGCGCTAGTTCCCTATTCCTAACTATCCACGAACTCCTTCAAGTGAGGTCGCCACACTTATTATATTACGATAGCGAACACTCGACCCTTAAGGACGATCAAAATTAAGCGCTTCATGTACTTTAATAAATAGTTTTATAGCTTTACAGAATTTAATTATAATTACAGAGCAAAGGTTTGTAAGGACATAGATATTCGGCAGTCGGTGCTTTTTGTCTACCCCGTTAGGGACCTAGCGCGGTGGTATAATAATAATAATTATTATTACTAAAGGCTGTATTTATTTGAAATATCGTTACAACTGCTTTGAGCTACTTAGCTTTTTGTACATGAAAACTATCCATCGGTGATAGAGTAGTTTAACGATCACGCATGTACGCGTACAAAAACAAACTAACTATCGAGAATTGAATGTGGCAAATGCAAGCACCATCAGCGGTCACGGGCGCCGCCGGGAACGGTTCTCGTCCAAGCTTAGATTGCATTACGTCTTCGCGCGCGTCCAGAGCTTAGTGCCGGGAAAACAACTAATTATAGCGCATTCACAGTGGAACCTTTGAGTGCTCTGCCACTCCGCTGTACACACGCCGATAAATTGGATACATCCCTACAAAGGATATCAAATAAGAGAACATGCTTCAATTTAAACTTTTTACTTATTTACTTCTAAAATACAAGATAAAAATATACTTTAGCAAAGTATTTGGACAGTATCGGTTAATCTTTTTTACTTGAAATGAAATTTGCTTATTTATCCGTAGATATTTTCAGGTTTTCCTAGCTAAATAATATTGTGTTAGTTAATTAGTATGTGCTGTTTTTATCGAACGTAAAATATTATACACGTTCATCCATTTAAATATCCTTGTGCATGACATATATTTAGATAAGAAATTACACCATAAAAATGTTGCCTGGCGAACGAACCGCCCGCCTGATGGTAATTGATTCTTCCATAACCATTCCAACATCAGACGGTTAGCTTTTTCAGTGTAAAATTACCATTTGAAAAACGATATGAGAGGACTCGAGTGGTCTGATAACTTTGAACAATTTACATTCGGACGAGATCAAAGGGAAAGAGAGCATCATAAAACCGTTCAATTGACCCGCGGGGGTTCCGCGGTTCTCGTAATGACTTGGACTTCAATTGAGTTTTTTTTTATATGAATAATATCTATTTGAATCCCAAACTTTAAAAAAATCGGTAATGATAGTAGATGAGGCGCCAGGAGTCGACAATGTCTAGTGGTATTCTCGTTGCTTGCCTACCCTATGGCCCTACGGGTGTTGACATAAAATAGCTTATCACGTGGAGTACCTTATTATGGTTTTTACTTATTTTTTAGGGTTCCGTACCTTGGCAGGAAAAAATTGGACCCTTATAGGATCACTTTGTTGTCCGTCCGTCCGTCTATCCGTCTGTCAAGACCCTTTTCTCAGGGACGCGTAGAGGTATTAAGCTGAAATTTATATCAAATATATAGATATCAGGTCCCTTGGAGCTGTAAAAAAATCAAACTTCTAATCCAACGCAGTTAAAAGATACAGCCGTCTATGCCGCAAATTTCCGACACTCGCAAAGG
>DWUN01001201.1:0-17634 GCA_018249975.1 Passova gellias
ACCCAACCCGGGATTTGAACCTAGGACCTCCCGATCGGCAGTCGCGCTAGCAACCGCACGATCAACGAGGCAGTCGATTCCGTGGTAATATTTTGACAATTACCATTTTTAATCATCAGAGAAAACAATTGACAACCCTCTAAGTCTAATTAGATATTCTGACTTCGAAAATAGCGATCCTGAGTTCGATTCCTGTCCAGGATAGATATTTGTATTATGAGCTACTTCTATGGGGTTTCTTCTACGTCTGGGTGCAATATAAAATATCTATATAAGGATGTATGTTTATCAGCTGTATGGTTACCACAACACATTTAAATGTTTAATTTTGAATTAGTTGGCAGTCGTAAAACTACTGCCTTAAGACTTGACAGTTCGATGAGGTTTGAAAGTTGGCTACTTTTCTGACGGTACCATAAACCCGCTTAATACCAGTGGTCTCTGTGGTTTTCGCTGTTTGCATGGAGTCACTGACGTATCATATACAGCTGTGGAGGCTATACTGATTGGTCACTTGATTAAGAAGCAATTGTACACTTATTGATACAGGATATGTGGACATTGCATGAGTTTTTACCGGCGTTCCTGTAGACAATCGTACACAGCCTTAAATATGATTGTTATAAAGGTAGATAACATCATCAGCCTTTATAGATCCACTGCTGGAATAGGTCTCATAATCCTTGCCATTCAAAATGCTTCTTGTCGTTATGAACCGAGCCTTTTCGTAGTTTGCTTCAGGTCATTAAAAGACATACTTGGCGCAGTTCGACGATTTTTCTTCCCCAATGATAGTTGGTCCTTCGAGCTACCAAAGATACGTAATTTAATAGAAATACGTCTGGTAAAAAATTAAATATCTGATAAAAATATCATTGTACACGAAAGGTACTCGTATATTAATAATAATAATAATAATAATAAATATTGTAAATAGCAACACAGAAATAAAATCGTTTTTTTCTGACGGTACATTAACTTTGTTCGATGCTAGCGGTCTTCGGTATTTGCACAGAGTCACTGACGTTACGCACTAAGCCGTTTTGAGGCTTCGCTGATTAGCCGATTCATTAACGGGTGAAATTTACATTTTGTGTTAGCTATAACTAAGTATTACCTTCAACATTAGATCTTTGGCTGTTTTGAAAAACTAAATTTGAAAATTTTAATATTACGAGTATGTTCTTATTATATATCTTAGCCCCGATAAAAGGTTATTGATTCACACCAATTTTCTTGCTTTTTGCATGGTGAGCGAACACAAAAACAATAATTTCGTCATCTTTTGTTTGTTATGTTTTGTGGTCTAAATCATGCACGTAATATATACCAATTACAAATTTCAAAAAATATTTCACTTTAACATTTATTATAGTTTTCATGTATTTCGTTATTATTATTATTATAATAGAAGAAAAGATTCCAAAATTTTATTACGATTAATGAACACTACACGTTTGTCATTTATGACAAATCACAAATACTTGGAATAATATATCGCCTGCCGCAATTAACATAGTCGGTACTACATTATTGCCAATTTTTGTTTTATTGCATTAAAAGTCTTAGAATATTCATAACTTTGACCTCACAAAGTATTAAGTTTCAAAAAGGATTTCATTTTCTATGTTTTTCACTTGAAAATAAATCGGATGTTTTCGTGGCGCTCGATTAACAGATTGGGTAGATATGTTCATTTGGCCGTACTGAAAGAAGACACTTTTTCACTTCCGACTTTGTTAATTGCTGCAGTCGATATAATTGACAACAACGCTACAGTATTATGAATTTAGCAACGATGCTCACTTAAAGCGGCAACTATTCATATACGAGTATGTTCAGCTTATTGTGTACACCAAAGGCAAAGTCCGTTTGAGATTACTACCAAAATAGAGCCCAATTAGGGCTGGAAATGGTTCACCGCACCACAATCAGGGACACTAAACCTGCAATCAGACGGCCAATGCCAAATATCGAAACAATGCATTGATTCATCCCCGGTAACAAGCACGCATCGAAATGTACAATAAACCCCTTAATTGAACGGCTAATTGTTGGTAATTCAAAACATGTTATAAAGTTCAATACGAAATACATGTTTCGCTGCAACTCACTGGTAACATGTAACTGGCCCCTTGGACTTGTGGTTAAAGACCCTTACTGCTGAACCGGTAACCGTGGGTTTGACTCCTACCCAAGACGAGGACAGTTGTGTGATGAGGACATCATTTATTTGTTCTGTGTCTGGTCATATTAAAAATAACTATATAAGTATTATATCGTATGTATATTATATGTATGTTTATAGACTGTCCTTTTGCCATAGCACAGGCATTGAATTGCCTAATTTGGAATCAGATAGCGGTGTGTGGAATTGTACCCAGTTATTATTATTATATACTCCATCTTCTTCAATATCATATTTGGATATTAAAAGATATCCGCTTGTATATCATTTATGTTAAATGTTTCGTTAAATCGCTACGAGATTAATTCACAGTGTTTTATTGTAGCACCAATGATTAATGTCTGTTGCTTTAATACGATGTATACGCGTATATATTCTTAGTATTGGTCGTCGAAAAAATGCAAGTGGCTCGTCAAAAGACCATTACGTGTAATCCCATGCAGCGCGGTCAATGACCTCCGGGTATAGGTAATTGTTTCAGTTAATACGTAACATAATCGATGCAGTGCTATTATGCAGCGTAATCTGTGGACCGGTCGCGAAGTCACGCCTATTTGATGTACAGGGTGATCTTTAAATTTATTGCTTACGTTCAATCACTTGTACATCTTAATACGATGTACAAGTAGCTTGATGATGAACAAATTTAATTTAGAAACATAACTAACGAAATCTATGATTATCTCATAGCAAGATTCAACATTCTAGACCTGAGGACGATACCCTGAAACCACTGGATTCAGAAGGCCCGAGACCCCGCAGAACAATACCGATAAGGTAGGATTATGTCTAATAGTGAACCTCTAAAAGTAGATTTCAAAACGGGTTGTAATTCCTTCTGTATTGAAAGCGTATTTGCCGTCTATTTCCGTTCAGCATCATCCTGTATAATCCGGTTGAATCAAGAGCGGACCGTCATTTATCATCAGCAGATTAACTGCGCGTGTGTGCACTTGTTCCATTTGAGAACAACTTCCTCTTGTTCTTTGTTCCACGCATTTTGTTTCACAACTTTCCCTTTGGCTTTTGTGTTTTGAACAAAACGCGGTAGCCTCCGATCTCTGAGCCAATCACTAATAGACACGTGCTACCAGTTATTTGTACGAAAATTATTATGTTTTTTATAATTAACGATACTCATCTTGAGTTTGGTGAAGGTTCTTTCAAATGTATTTGACAGTTTTGATGTTCAATTATAAGGAATTTACATAAAACATTGAAAGAAAAAATATATTAAAAAAAATAAAAATATATTTATTTCACCAAACTAGATTTTGAAAATATGTAGATCGTGTAGATATACACATAAAATAGTAACACAAAATAACAGAAATAATATAAGAATTAGGAAGAAATTAGTTGACGATTTGTTGGCGTTGCAAAATTTTACAGGTCATTGGCAATCTATAAAACTTTCATTAAACTCTATCAATGTACCAACCTACCTCGCATACAATAGGTACATTGAAATATAGAATACGCTAAAGTCATCTTTAGGGGAGGTTGGGGCAAAAATATGTTGAAGCAAAATCGTATTAGCAATGATTTATTTGTCAGGCTCCATCGAGGGGATTTATTCGCTAGTCATTGCATATAATGCTTGGACACTGTCTTAACTGAATGTGGCTAAGCATTTTCATAGAATAGTTATGAAAAAAGATATACTTACTTATATATCTCTCATACATCTATATCTATAGTATAGACATAGAAAACGGAGAACGAAGTACGTCAGGTTTGTAAGGACAGAGATATTTGGCACTCAGTGCTTTCTGCCTACCCAGTTAGGGACCAGGCGTGACGGTATGTTATTGTTGTTATATAGTATATAAATTGCTTTGTGGGTATGTTTGAATAGATTTAACTAAAATCTAATAACCAGATATTAATGACATTATTTAAATTGTGAAGTATATTTCATGTACCTACATAATATGAGAAAATGGCGTGATAATTAAGCTAATATCTCAACGGTAATGATTTCGTTCAAGTTTTTTTCAATAATAATAATATTAATACATAATTGAGATAATAACATTAATGTATTCCAGTGACAGTGATATTAATGTATAATTTAAGTAATAACAGAACGAACTCAAATTATCGTTTAACGATATAACTCACTGATACGATCTATTAACCATACGAGTGTCAAGTAAAATCTTGCATCAACGGTTCGATGGGGACAAAAACATCAAAACCTAAATTACATCACACAAATTTGCGCTTTGTAACGTCGTTATAAAGCTTATTATCGATCGTTAGATATCTTTAAAACAATAAACCCACCTACAGTCACAAGTGCAAACGTGTTTTTTCGGGTTCCAAAGAGACTTATAGAAAGGAAATCCTCATACAAAACATTGGAGTGTGACGTTAAAAACAATAATTCTTCATTACTACACGCCGGGGTGGAGGAAGCCGGTGCGAGCGATTTGGGTGCAGCCTTTATTATAATAATGATACATTTTCATCTTCATTACATAGTATAAATACTGTATATAATACTAATAATATTGTATGGGAAATAACGTTTACCGCGTGAAAATAATATTTTTAATTATATATACTACACCCGAGTAACATATAAAAAATCTGTGATGATTTGAATTACGTAATCGTTAATCACTATCGGTTACGTTAATTACGTAAAATGCGTAAAATCAGAGTAACAAAAAAATCCGCTAACAAAATAACGCAGCGCGTAAAATACGCAAATTTCCACGCACTAAAAAGCTTCAAATTGAAGTTTCTAATCAAAAGTTGCACATTTGTATAATGGATATACTTTATAACAAGTGGCAAACATCATATTGCTTGAATTCTATGTGAATTGTGCAGGTGTTCACTCCACAACGGTTCGGTTAAACAGTGGGGTGGCTTAAAGTTTTTTTTTTCCGTAGCGTAAAATGCGAACGGACTGTAGTAAGTGACTATTTAGCGGGATAATGTGCCCGAATGGGGATTAGTGCGGTTAGAACTGATTCGGGCGATTTGGTCTTGTTATGTTTACGCAGTTTTTGTTACGTAATTAATGATACTATTTATTGTTATAAGTAGACATTGGATTATATGCACTGCAAAATGCCAAAATATGCATGCAAATATGCAATAAAAAAGGGCGAAATAACGCTATCAAAATATAATTATATGTATTTTGCATATGCAAACTGGCAAATGTATATATGTAATCCGATGTCTAGTTATAACATAATATGTATAATGAAGGTAAAATTACAATAGTTTTTGGTGATGAAATTTTTAAGCTCGTATATGCAAATATACGCAGATATTCTTCTTATAGGCGATATTATGGGAAATAATTTCAATGAATCTTCAATTTTATTTTTGTTTTATTGGGTCGGCGACCAGATACGACTAGAAATTGGATTGCCCATGATGCATGTGGTATAAATGTAAATAAAAAGAAATCGTGAACCACGAATGTCCATACAAAAATCAATTTTTTTCCCAAAAAAATCCTATAAGATTCTTATCCTATTCGATGCCAATCTATTTCACGCCGATGTTTCATACTTCATTCATAACTTATCACCAAAATCGTAATTAGCTCTACTAATTTGAAAATCAATTTGCAATAGAACTATATGCCATAAGGTCACCACTAACGAAACAATCTATCAACGTTAATCATGCAAATTAGTTCATTAGACCATATTGTTCTCTTCTCCCCCACCGATTGCTATCTTGCGACTGTTTTTTTTTGATTGTAGCTAGATAGCAGTCAGACGAAAACTTTGTAACCTATAAATTAGACGACTAAATAATTTGAACTTTGTTTTTAGTTCCTAAAGAGTTTACAGCACGCTATCCTTTGGCCGTTCCGTTAGTCCATTGGTTAACTTGAGTGCTGAACGGTAGGTTGTGTGTTCAATTCCCGCCAGTTTAGACTTTTTTGCTTCGTCTTTTTCAGATTCTAAAGAGATTAGTATATAAATAGGAAATTCTGTGTGACATCAAAAAAAAACGAAATAACCTCAACCGCATCAAAATCCGTAGTATTAAATATCTGAGCAAGCATAGGTCCCGACAGCGGAAAGCAAATTTGTTTTATACTATGTAGTGATACTATCTATATATCTAGTCTATTTCTTTGCCACATAATATAAACAGATCATCTCTTACAGCTCTCCAATAACTAGAACAAAAAACAGCTCATCAACCAATGGACTATTCCCGATAAACTGAGTAACAATAACAAAAAACGAATATAAAATAACAAAAATCACAAGACAATCTGCGTGCCTGTAAACGCTCGAAAACACAGGCTTTATACGTATTCATCACGAACAGCGAAGCGTCACGGGACACACGAAAGCACTCAGAAACGTAACAATCATCGCACTCTGTATAGAAACCGTCGCCATATGTGCGAGACAACCAAACACACCCACCGGTCAAATTTGATTTACGCGTAAATTACGTGTCATAACCTGATCGTACACACTGCCTCTACCTCCTCTATATACGACCGTAGCACAAAAAAATTGCGTAAATTATATTAGCATACTGCCTTTTTCATCCGATACTTCGTTGTATTTTTTTGAACTGTGCACCATCAAGGGGAGGTGCGGGTTAAATGTGTACGATGCGTAGGTGTCATAAAATCACCCTTGTTTCATTCGAGTGCACCACATTCGTATCGATAATGCATTAATTTGAATATTCGCGGTGTCAGATGTCAAATGGTTTGTAATTTTCTGTTTGTTCTTTTTTTATGTGATTTTCACGGAAGTGTGTAATGAAGGGAGGCATTTAACACCAGCGCGTATTTGTCAAGTATCAAAATCGCTGCGTTTTATTTATTTATTTATTTATTCAATTGTTTATGTACGCAAAGGAAAGTGACAGATAAAGACCAAATAGACTATGACTAATTATAAATATGACTGGACCAACTTACTATGCGTTATAAAAAATGCTATATATTTAGTTATAACTTTTCCATATAGTATGTCGTGAAATATTTTGAGTTAATTTTCTAATGGTATCTAAGCGCAAAATCTAATTAATATAGCCAATTACACAGGGCTAAAATAATAATAAATCAATTGGCATTAATAATCTATTCATATTTTAAGCAACAATAGTCTGTAAATGTAGTGAATAAGATGAGTACTCAATTTTCATGATCAAAATGGGTACACAAATGCACTCTTCACTAGTAACTATGATAAATTAGTTATGGATTATTGAGACTAATTTTGCGAAAGTGAAATTCCTTAGGCTTTGTGTGGGCGGAAGAAAAATGACTCGAACGCTGACTCGGCGATATATTTAATGCTGTGAAGCCCTAATCGAATAGGACAATTAAGGCATCGGAAAATCACTGTCTTTATTTATAAGTGGAATGTCCCGGAAATTGGATTGAACGATGCGAATAAAAATGTATCTATCTTACTTATTACTTTACGATTAGCTTCGTTCATGCTAATTTTCTATAAAATGTATACTCAAGATAAAAATGATAACAATAATAACAACAAAATAAAACAAATGACACTTGTTGATATAAACATTGTAATTTTTTTTCAAATTTACTTCAAAATCGATTGTATTTTCAAAAAACCAAATAAAACAAATATGTAAATAAATTGTTTTATATCAACTAATTGGACAAAATTCCAATAATCCTTACCCTTTACAATAATAACTCATCATAACCGTACGTACACAGTCAATTGTAGCATTAAACGCGATAATTCGGAACGCGAATCCATTCGCTCCAATGAGCCAGTCATATAGAGCGAACGATTGAATGATAGGTCGCGACCAGCGTACCGTCCACAGCAGATGGTGTTATCTCGCAAATGAGCGTGAGTAATCCTTAATAAGCTCACCTGTTATTCTGTTTATAAAGCCGGAGCCAGCGCGAATTATTTCGGAACGGCATCGCACGGTTGCATAATTGATTGAATGCAACGGATTATTTTCGTTTTCGATATAATTGTAGTATTATGTATAAAGGCAATACGATGCGATGTCAAAATTTAAACATAAAGGCGTATTTAGTATATTATAGTAAAATTACTAACAAAAAAGTGAAATAATTAAATTATTTTATAGTAAAGTATGCTACAAAAAATCTATGTCTAAACTAAATTAATTTTTAATTAAAAAATATTTCACATTTATTATGACGCTCAAGTGTAAATATAAGTATAGCCTTTCGATCAGTGTAATGATAATAAATATGTGTAACTTAGCTTCCGAGATGATGTGGCACCTTGCACCCACTTTGCCCACTCTCCCCTAACATAGACGATTGCTGTGCAGTCATGGTGACGTTACTGTAACATTTGGTGGCCATCCATCGGTATTAAGTCGAGATGGTTGAGATGGATTAGGGCAGTGGTACACTGGGTTCGTGTATCCGCTGTCTGTCCCTATGTATCTATGATTCGATCTGTAAAACTACGAATCTGATTTTGATGCGGGTTTTTTAATGGATAGAGGAAGAGGATGAGTAAGGTCTAATGTATAATTACAACCATTATATGGTAGGGAAACTTTGTTATTTTTGTGGTTTCTAATGTGATATCGTAAATAATTACATTTTTTGAGGAAAGCTAGTTAGGTACTAAATATTACCAAAACTTGATCTAAATACAGCGATACATCTGTCTAACGGTACCAACACTCCGGCAGATATGTCGTGACATTGAAATTGTATAAATTTCTTATTTATTACTTCGTTATTGTTATCTGTACTCCTTAATTCTAACATATGCGTCACAATTATATCAATATTAAACTGAAACTAAAAAAATATAACTGTTTAAACATGTAAAGCAAAAAATATTCATATAAAATCTACTTCTGTTAACAGCTAATTTTAGCTCAGTAGTGCAGGCTGAGTGTATCACCATCCCAATATTGACAATACAACTTATGATGAATCTACATTTTGATATTTCAAACCTTTTATCGAGCTCAGCGCTTATCTACTGAAGGGTGAAATATAGAGGGCTCACGATTTAACGTTTGCGGATTTAAAATTTCCTATCAAATCCCCACAGAGCGTTTTATAGCCGTTTGTAGGGTTACCATTGTGGAGTGGCAGGAATTGGGGACTAATAAATTGCAATTAATTAGGATAAACAAAATTAATAATGCCAAACCTGCAGGCATTATAACACACTTTAAAAGGTTAGTTTCCGTAATTGATTTAGTTTGGTTGTTAGCTTGTAAAAAAATTAAGACAGATGTTTATTGCACATTATTCGGAATTTTTTTGTTAGTGCATTTTTAATACTAACATAGTTAAAGACGCAATAAGTACTAACACTGTACTACCTAATATAGAACTGGTTTTCTGATATATATATATATATATATATATTTATTATTATTATTATTATCGGAGTAGTCACTGCAAGTAGCCGGTGATGTAGCTAGTAAACGATTTCTTCTAGACAACATGCATAATACCGTGTAATTTAATAAGATATTGAATGCCTTTATTATTTATAACTGTGCAGTACTTTATTACTTAGCACATTAATTTCTCTGCATCTATGTATATTTTATCTCGGGACTTTTATTACAACAATCCGGACAATCCAACAATGTCCTGACGATGTGGAAACCTTAGTGAATTGCTTAAACTGGAGCACGTGGTAAGTTAAATACTGTTCGTTTTATATACGAAATGTACTTGTATGTAGCCAAAGCTTGTTACATAAAAATTTATATAGCTTTAAAAATTTCATAATATTCGTAATGTACTGTGATAATATGATATCTTCTAACGTACCGTTTACCTTCTTATTATAAGCGTAACAATAAAAAGAGTTAACAAAGGATTCTTCACAAAGACAAAGTTAAGACGATCATTTACATCTAAAGATTTTGTGCAATTGCTGAGATCGCTCCACATTTCGTTATTGATATACAAATTTTAGATATTATAATCAACTGTAGTTAGACATATGGAAATGAACATGTTCGTTTCTGAAATATATTTCCGACAGTTTGTACAAAGTATTTACGCCTATGTTTATTAACAATACGACACGATTATTCGCGGAACTGCATACTTTTACAAGCCTTGTTTGCTGACAAAAAGCAAACCGCCCGCCCGCACACATTAAACATAACCGAACACCTTGTTAACGATCAACCTTTGATTAGTCACGATTTAAAGTAACTAACATTTATTATTTTAACACAATTTTTTATCTTGTAAATAATAATATTTACAACATAAAAAAGCTAATAAAAATAAAAATTTATAAACAGATTATAAAAATGTAATAACTACAATTATTATTATTTTTATTTCACGATTTTAACTTTACGTGAAATATTACAAAAAATTTCGATTTTTTTAGTGATTTTAGCACGAATTTAATACACTTTCCGTTTTTTCTGTTTATAACTTAAAGCGCAAAGATGGACCAAAGCTCCAATGCGTATTATAATCATGGCGTTACTAACTACAACACAAGTTCGTTCTAATACTTCTTTTTAAATGTACAGACAGAGGAAATTCTAATGACAATAACTTGAACTAGTTCATTAATGGGAACAGGAGAAAAAACCTTTTCTCTCTCTATATGTCTATATCTAGTGATGCGTCGAGCAAAATAATTCCGTAACACATATTCGAATTTGAAATTGGCTCCGGAAATGATTTAATGCTGTACCTTAAAAGATTCGATGTAAACTCCAATAACATCTTCCTACAGCCTCAAAACTGATCATCTGATCTCAATTTACGCAACCCACTACGACAACCAAACAACAGATAAAATCCATTAAACATTTCTAATTACGTACATTATTGGATCGATAATGTTACATTGAAACAAAAATGGTTGCTCGTATCATGGAAATATTTGTTTTGAATGGGACTCGAGCCCACGTGGTCAAAACCAAGGCCGTGGAATACTGTCGGTAGCAATCCTCGCCTACATGCATGCTTACTCATCGACTGTAAAGTCTGCGTCATTCACATCACTAATATCAGAGATACGAACAACAAATTCCTTCATAATTTCTGTATGAGTTGTCTGCCCATATGTGGCGCATAACACCGAAGCGTCTGTCGCAAATAAAGTCCGTCTAATTTATACGCCCGTATGGTAAAGCCTTAATTTTATGGCGCTAATTCGAATACGCCTTTGGAAAACATGTTCGCGCGACGGCGTATGGCAGAGTTTGTCTACAATAGGGTCGCAATATGTGTTACAAATGCCCTAAAAAGCCTTAAAAAAGATGAAGTCATACAGAAAGAAAAAGGTAAGTATCAATAAATGAAGTATTAAAATTTTTATAATGCTCAATTGTTGGTTAGATTCACATCTAGCTCACGCTCAATTGCGGTAATAAATGAATAAATGAAAGCGTTATATCATGTTCATGACAGTACATTAAATAAAGATAAATAAAGAATGAAGAAAAACGTCATGCCTACATTCTATTTATTTACTTTATTATTATAATTAAAACGGTACACACCAATTACTTTAATTTACGGACAAAGTCCTAACGTCTAACGGTACGTCACAATCATGCACTCAATAAACGTAAAACGAAATTCAATTATTATTATTAAGCTATATTAATTAACATTACTTAATTATTAAGAGAATCCGCTCAACACCATTGCAGAACAACCGTTCAACAACAATGTATGCTCACGTCCAGTCAATATTGAAATACGACATCCATTGTGGATTATATAATATATGTAGGTATATATTTATAACTCTATTTGTGACTGTCGCTAACAATCGTACAGTTTGACCGCGTCTCTCTGTGTGGCCTGAAACTGCGTAACTAATTGAACGGTTATTGTTAATAGAGGTGTCCGCTTGTTATGTTTATCGGTCTATTGTGTGCGGGTGGGCGAATTTTTTGCTCTACTAATAAGGCGGTGTGTTTTAAAAACATTTCGCTTTGCAGTGGGTGTGTCAACACCTTTATCTGAGCAGCGAACGCGGGATGGCTATTAACGAAGTTGGAAAGTCTGAAAACCATTTAACAGTCCCACAATTGTTGTGGCCAAAAAATTATATCGACCTTATGGAAGGAAGTAGCATTTTTTCATTCAACGCACTATCCTATTGCTTGAAGCAGGCTTTAAGGCTAGCGTCGCATCTGTGACTAACCTCTGTTAAAAATACAGTCCTATATGTGGTTGAAGTAAAATTATGCCCTTATTTATTTATTCTTTTGTAATTTTGCAAGGGGTATTACGTTGTATTTAACGCCTAAAAGGTATACAACATTTTTGTCTCATTTATTCATTTTCATTTCATACAATTTTCATATATTTCATATTGATGGAAGCTACTCGTAAATTAATCCAATACGCCACTCAAAAAAGAAATTCCATATGCATTAATCGATATAGATTCGTAGATAGCTGAATGGTAAATCTAGATATTCGTCCCATTGCTGACTTGCTCCGAGCGTCTTTGAATATATTCTTATATTACTACTAACAGATGCTTGTACTATGAACGCATATTGCTGTAAATATTTTACGACGTCACGCCGAACCGGAAATTAAACGATGGCAATAAAATATCTAATTATTCGGTGTAAACTTTGACACCTGATTTTATGGCGGCTACACTGAATACTGACAATAAATAATGTTCCTTTTAAAACATATGTAAAGGAAACCAACATACGTTTGGGTGCACAAGTGGTGATCTGATACGTATTGTAAGGTGAATATCATTTGAATATATTAAATTTTTGTACCGTTCGTAATACGCGACTTTCATGTTTATTCTATCTGGTTAAATACGTTTTTTTTAATAGACAAACGGAGAAAAAGCTTTCGAGTTCACCTAGACTTTACCGTTAACATCTCTAGTATCCCTAACTATATAATTGATATCGCTAATCTAAGGACTAAATAAAATACATTTGTGAGTTAAAGTCAGTACAAATAATGAATCAGGAACACGCGACGAAAATATTGACCAATTATTACTTACATATACATTTATCTTACTTCAATACTTTATGAATTTTTGAGGTTTCTTTATAAATGTCTTGAAACTTGTCAAATACTCCATCATTTTTACATACATAAAAGCTATTCATCAATTTATCATTTTGTCTTTATTAAAATTTGTGTGATTACTGTATCTTTTTGTCATACTCTAACTCAAATTAAGTGCAATATCTTTTTGTCATACTACAATAGAATTTATCTAGCTTAAAATTAGCGTAAGTATCTTTTTGTCAAACTAAAATTCTACGTAGTGCTACATTGTGTACTGTCAGTAATTATGTAAATAAGTATTCAATTGTCGTGCGAGCGAACATCTGCACGGATTTCGGACTTAGATATAAATTTAGCGTTATGCTAATTCTTACATCGGTCACAAGTGTTCAGTTTGTCACATAATTTAACGACATTTTGTCATACAAATGTAAACAGTTATTGATTATACACTAATCAATATACAACATAATTACTTATCCAGTTTTTAATAATAAATTATTATTTATTGCATCTTGCATCACGGACAATTCATACACCGCCATCAGATTACAAACTAGTCATTTCTAAATGTATACTTATATCTAAATTGACACCCAGAAACAGAACAAACATTTGGTGCTACCACTCTATTGCTTATCACGGTTTGACTCTACCTATCAATTTAATCATTTTAGTCTCTGGAGGCACAAAGCCATTATTTATTGATAATTTTTCTTGCCAACTGCAACTGTGTACCTCTGGTAACACTACAGATTATTATAAGCGTTACTATCATAATCTTATTATAACTGTACATAATAACCTGCATTAATGTTCTGTTAGTTTAATCCTGATCGATTATATACTAATTGACGTTAATATAACTGTAAATGAAAAATATTAGTGCTGCACTCATTTGTTTTAAATGGATTTACTATAAGAGGATTATTTAGTGATATGATAGCTGTTAAGGCGCTTTAAGTTTTTGTGTTGCCATAACTTTTCCGATATTCTAAAAGTAGTTCTTAAGGCGCCTTAAATTTTCGAATTGCTTTAATTTTTTCTATAGTCCGGAACAAATTTTTAAAATGCAGACCGTTTTTAAGTTGCTGAATAGGCTTAAAGCATATGTAAATATTTTGATCAAAATATTAACCATTTCGTGTTTCGTTTAAGGGGCCTGAATCCTAAAAGCTAATTCATTTAGCACTAGTTTAAGTGATGTCAGATTTCTAGCGCTTTCCGCTGAGTGGACTAAGCGAGATATCATCGTAAAATACAGATTGAAAGTTATCTTAATATCTTATCGATGTATTGACTACTGCACCTTAACTGAAAGGTAGAAGTTAAGCCATATGACGCGGACGTATGCTAATGACTTATTATTTATCAAAAGTTTCGTCGAAATCTGTACAGCTTATTAGGGCACCCTACATTCATTACGTTGACAGCAAACATTTGTTGAACGTTAGGAAATATTGTTCCACTGCGCTCGACATTCTGCGGTATATGGAACAGTATGCATTTTTTTTTAATATATCTAACGTGACATAAGCAGTTGTAAATATGACAGTTAATTACTCACAATTGTGACATTATTTTTACTTACAAGTTAACTAACTATAACAGTGTAGATTTGAGTATTTAGAAATAACTAAATAACATTTAGCAGAGATAATGAAAGCGATGTTTCGTTGGACACACGCAATTGCAGGGATAAACCTATCTAAGTATGGGATAGTCTACGGTATTTTGGGTGTACTGTGACAATTTCTAGGCTCGAATCCACCCTTGAATGATGAATTGAGCGACCTAGTCTAGTCTATGCTAATGATACTAGTATGGAGAATCCTGATGAAGATACTTTAAGTATGAAAAGTTGTATGTTTAGTAATAAAGTTGTAATAGAGGAGAATGGGAGGTAGAAGCTTGGAACGTTAACCGGTAAAGATGGTCAGTCAATCTTTGCCTAGTGTTATGGTAAATAGGCGTGATTTTTTCATCATCAACCGTAATTAGTTTACTGCCGAAAATAGGCCTCTCCCAAGGAGCAGTCTTGGGTCCACCACTTATGTATGTACGCAATACCCCGTTAGGGATCTGGCGTGATGTTATTATTATGTATGCAATAAAGTTCACGTGTGTCATTCTTTGTGTCATATATCTTTTGTGTACGTTTTGAGCATCGATGCGAAAAATTCACAGAACACCGCACATTTCGCTTTTACACTAACGTTTTATATTTAAACCCGCTTATTGTATTTTCAAATGCATTTAACAATATCAGTCAGTGGCTTACTGTTTCTGAGTCATGTATGTCACGGTTGGTGACTTACGTACATTTATGTTTTGTTTGAAAAATATTGACAGTTATTATAATCGTACCATCAAAGCACTGAGCGCTAAAATGTCTATCCTTACAGACCTTCAGTATCTACTCGAAATTCAGTTTATTCCTACACGTTGGTGGTATATAAACAGGCAAAAAAGTTTTTCTTGCTTCTGTACTATTTTTCGATCTCTTTGTCTAGCGATTTTCTTTTTTTCTGTTCAACGCGCATTAGGGTTATCAAGAAAATATTCAAGACATGCAATCTATACTAATAATATAAAGCTGAAGAGTTTGTTTGATTGTTTGAACGCGCTAATCTAAGGAAATATTGGTGCGATTTGAAAAATTCTTTCAGTGTTCGATAGCTCATTTATGGAGGAAGGCTCTAGGCTATATAACATGACGCTAAGATGAATAAGAGAGGAGCAGCAATAAAAAATAATTTATATGGCAGAACAACGTTTGCCACGTCAGCTAGTGTATAGATACGATGAACTACTTATATAGATATTTTTATTACCGTCAAACACAGAAGAAACAAATATGCGTTGAACACAAATGTTTGTCCGTGGTGATAATCGAACCAACGTCCTCCGGTTTTGCAATCACGGTCTCTAACCACTGGACCAAGAGGCTAGTGAAATGCTTTATAAAGTAATGAGTAATTTCAGAACTATCCGAATACCTACACGTAGAGACTAATCAATGTCTCGTTTAGCACGCACCGTGTGAAATGTCATTACGCTGATCTTGTATAAAATCTAAATTAATTACATTGAAACAGTTGGGTTTCAATCGCTGAAATAGCCGAACAGCTAGTGATAAATAGCCGCTAGTGATGCCCGATTACAGATGGCGCCACTTGCAGTTCGAAATTCAAATTTTCCATTCAAATTTTCAACGTATCACGCATGCGTGTTAATTATAAGTTGTCTCTTCTGTATTTGACGAGAGCGGCAAGAAAGAACGTTAAACGTTAGATATATAAATGAATATTTTAATTGATTCCTAGGGACTCCATCGGCAGCAATATTCTGTAACTTACACGTTGATGAAAATTACTACCTGTCTTCAAATATCAACCGATCATAATATTGATTTTTGTACGTCTTAATGCCCCTCTGTTGGGTATGAGCGCTGTAAGATTGAGTAAAGGCACAGTCCACCGCACAAGCCATGTCGAGATCTTGGGACATTATGAAAAAGTCGATAGTGTGCGGATTTCCTCGCAAGTCGTCTAAGCCATTATAGCGACAGATATTTATTGTTTAAAAAAGAACATCTATATGCAAGTCTAAAGTGTGTAGGTTTCCTTCACTTCCTATTATATATTACGATGGCAGAATTAAATTAAGCCCTCTTCTTTTCGTTATCGGGTTTATATATAAGTACACAAAACACGATATATTTTGGAATAATAACATTTTACACACACTGCAAACACACAAAATTATTACAATATAACCGGACATAGATAGCGCGGGAAAAATTAAACCGATAATTTATAATCTGGACGATTAAAGAAAAAAAAAATATCGCTTCACAGATAAAGAAACGTCGAACCGAACTATCTTTCACTCTCTGTCACTTCGCAACACTGGAGCACAGATTCAAAATGCACCGGACACGATCGACTTAGGTGATAGCGTTTTGTTTTTTTTTTTTTACGGAATGCAGCGTCTCACGATTGAATTAGCGAAACGCGTGCCCCCGCCCGCGACGACCGCTCGTCACTGGTTACATACGAAAGTATATAATTTGTCTTTTCATTATCACTCTGTATCAATATACAATAGAACCGCTATTGGCGACTCGATTCCTTTTCTGTCTACCGATACGTTGCCTCTGTGAGCAGGTGAGTTATTCATAGACTTTAAAATTCCACAGAAATCGACCGGATTAAAAAGCTTCGTTTCCAATGAGTTTTGTAAAAAAAAAAAACGTAACATCACGCCTGTAATCCTCGAAGGGGTAGGCAGAGGACTGTAGTACACCCCCACATCCCCCACATTTCACCGGTTACGTTTAAGTCTCACAATGGAATAGGTGGTGAGCCTATTGCCATTCGCCGGGCACACATCCAGACTGAGTCACTACTAGAAATTCTAAATTAGAAAAATCCAGCAGTACCCAACCCGGGATTTG
>DWUN01001202.1:0-17632 GCA_018249975.1 Passova gellias
TATAAACCTTCCTCTTGAATCACTCTATCTATTTAAAAAAACCGTATCAAAATCCGTCACGTAGTTTTAAAGATCTAATCATACATAGGGATATAGGGACAGAGAAAGCGACTTTGTTTTATACTATGTATTGATATTAGACAACAAAATTCTAGGTGGCGTTGGAGAAATATGAAATGAAAAAAGAAAAAAATAGTTTTTAATTACTTTCAGCGAATCGAGCGGGTGATGGAGACTTTTAACGTATAATTATTCTTAAAGGCTATCTGTGAATACACTACCTATATTTTAGGGACAGCATACCTTATTATCCGATATAATAACAGCCTTGGTAATAATGCAAGTGGAATAGCAATCTCGACGCTGCGCAATTCCCGAGACAATCTCGATGCCGAATTACTCGATAATGGCGCAAATGGGTTCCTGCTTATTGTTGTATGTGGCTTGCGAATTGTTGAGACGTACAGACATTAATGCATTATATAATTATTACTGTATATATAGAACGAACGCGTAGCACCTATTGTTGGTTACTGATATTCGTAAGCGTATTGCATACATTTCTGAGAAATGTTTTGAAATTTAAATGTAAAATGTTACATTACTGGAAGATACTTGAAATACTTGTAAATATTTGATACTAGTGGTCAGACATCTACGGACCGACCGGCATCTTACCAAGCCCGTAACTTTACCTTAAAATTCACGTTCAGAAAACGTGCGCTTTCAATGCAGCGAAGATGTAGCTATTAATATGTAGTTCGTATTCGTCAATGTTGGGCCTTGTAAAATATATACTTATAACAAGATGAAATGTAAAAATATAAATATTATGTATTAAATAACCTAGATCACTATGTTATAGTTCGAAAACATTTACATCGTATATACCTAACTCAGCGTGGTGGATTATGCTAAAAGCCTACCACCATTGAGAGAATTACTCGTACCAAGCACCAGTTGCAAAGCTCTGTAGCCACGTTATCTGAACTGTCTGTCTAATTAGTTCGTCTACATCAATTAGTCGAACCATACATGTCTCTCGAGCTATTAACATTAAAATATTCAATTAAATTTAATGTACCACTATACACATACATTCCTGATAATCCAACGTATTTGTACGAGAGATGTTCTCGAAACAATCTTGCTACCAAATTACTTTATAATGGCGCAAATGGATTCCTGTTTATTGTTGTACGCGGTTTCTAAGTAGATGAGATATATGGAAATTACCGCAGACGAACACACGGCCGCGAAACTTGAGGTTATCGCACACCTAATGAACACACGCGAGAAACTTCAGCGGAAATAGAATCTTGCAGCGATCACGTGAAATTATCTAAAGTCGTGAAATTATCTATTAAAGTAAAGTTAGCGGCTTTGTTAATAACAATAATGATTATGTCTTAGAATAATTTTACACACGACCATCTGAGAGAACAGATGGTCGTGTGTAAAGTAATTAGAGATAATTAGTCACTTTGTTATGGTAATCTGATAATTGATAATGACCTGTGTTATTAAGTATTTACATCCTATAATTTTGTACCCACATACAATAAATATGGCATTCATACCATACCGACAATAAAGGTCGCGTTAGCCAGTCCAATTTCAATGAAATTAGCTAAAATAAAAGTAAAAACCTGACTACAATTTTGAGCAAAATTGACAAACGCCGAAACTAGTGAAACATTTTGATTTACGACTGGCTTTCAGTGGTGATAAAACTGAAAGTTTGATAATTGGTTGTAATTTGAGCTAAAACTTTATAATTAAGTGATATTCGCTTATTCTTATTGGATACCTTCTATTTGATAAATTCGAATAACATATTTTTGTTAGTAATCCTTATATTTGACTTTATCTGAACCCAATTATAGATAGGACTAAAGATTTACATGAGATAAATGACAATTGCGTAACTAGATTGATATTCGAGAGAACTAACATTTAGATGAAAATATTACAGAACAATTTTGCTAGTCATATTAACATGCCTGCCGAGTAATTGGTTTCTGTTTAGTAATATTATTGATAGCGGAGAGGCCTCGCTTGCCAATGTTTTGAGAAATGGATATGGTACGGCTTTTGGTAAAATTAATTTCCCATGCGCTATATTTATCTTTGTTTTGACTGCCGTCGGTTTCGTGGGTGGTGGATGATTAAAGATTGTAGTATGAGATATTTCATAATATCTATATCTAGTTACACGGTATCTCATAATATATACGAGTAGTATTAGTAGTAGTAGTAGAAGTAGTAGTAGTAGTAGGAGTAGTGGTAGTGGTAGTGGTAGTGGTAGTGGTAGTAGTAGTAGTAGTAGTAGTAGTAGTAGTAGTAGTAGTAGTAGTAGTAGTAATAGCAGTAGCAGTAGCAATAGCAGTAGCAGTAGCAGTAGTAGTAGTAGTAGCAGTAGCAGTAGCAGTAGCAGTAGCAGTAGCAGCAGCAGCAGCAGCAGTAGTAGTAGCAACAATAGCAGCAGCATCAGCAGCAGCAGTAGTAGTAGCAACAATAGCAGCAGCATCAGCATCAGCAGCAGCAGTAGTAGTAGTAGTATCCACTACTTAAGTAGTACTTTAGACTATTTAATATCACATATAAAGGGCCTGATCCAAAATGACTATAAAAAATTATTATACCATCACACCAGGTCCCTAGCGGGGTGGGCAGAAAGCATCGCGGGCGAAGCATCTCTATCCGTGTAAACCTAGTGTGCTTCTTCTACATTCATCACTCTGTTCATACACGCGCCCCAGTATCGAACACTCTGGCATGCTGTTTATATAAGATTTAAATACAGAATTCTCCTTCTATAATTCCAGCCTAGTGTTTTATTACGACGAGTAATTATCATCTGAAATGTACGGTAGCGGTCGCTTCAAATAAAATATTTTACAGCTACATGAACGAAAACTAACGAGTACATCGAAAAAGTACAACCTGTCCCGCAAATCTGGTGCAGACATTCACTACAGTGTTATAAAGGTATTCTATACTGACCTCTGTTTTCGGTTCGGTAAAGTTAAATTTCGCTTGCGGGCATCTGAATTGTTTACGCGTACAAGGTCCAAAAAGTTTCGCAACGCTTCGTTAAACTATACACGCGGGATTACATGGCGAAGTCCGGCACCGGCTCACTGATTTAGATTTTTCTAGAAGCTTTGAAGGTTCCAGAAAATGTCGTTACTGAATAACACTAAAAATCCCGTTATTAATTACACTGAAATATATTTACTGCGAATAATACTACTATTGCAAACATATGTATAATATAGTACATAATTTGTACTGTATATGATTTCACTTTCATATATAAGTAAGTAATAAATATAAGTGATGGAATTATCATTAATGATTAATAAATTAGATCGTTTCTTATCTTTATTAATTAGCGTTGTTCTGTCTGTTGACATTGTGTTAACATAAGATGTGTCTATTTTTACTTTTTAATAAAAAAAATACCAGTCATTTGAAAGCCGAATAGTTAGCACGTAACGGTGGGTATAGAGCTTTCCATTTTCCCCCTACATTTGACGAACGTTCGGCTTTACATAAAATAGTGTATTTTAAATCCTTTGAAGCGGGATTACCGGCGAACTAATCTCGCCGGCACTGAAGTCACAATAAACATACGTTGCCTCCCCGGACCGTAAAGTGGATTACTTTTTGAGTAATGTAATATTTATTTGCCTGCCGGCAATATTTCTCGATATTGCCCTGGAGCTCATTTCTGTTTCAATACGTCGTAATATTGCATGTAGTTTTATTTCTTCGTTTCATAGTTTTATGTTTGTTAAGTTTGTTAATGTACTGAAAGTAATATCGTGTAAATGTCGTATTGAGCTTAAGATTTATTTATTGTAGGAATAATCCTCATTTACTAACATTGATGGTTTTTTTTTTGTACTAAACGTTTTGAAGCAGAACGAGCTTATGTGTATCAATAGAGATAATGTATTTTATATCCTCCTAAGCAAGATTACTGTCCAACTAATCTTATGTGCATAGCAATTAAAATAAAGTATCTACGAGTACGTGGCACTAAGGACCGGAAAGTGGATTGCTTTTGATGTAATGTGATGTTTATCTGCACACCGGTAATATTTTGCGATGACTCTTCTGCTACATTAAACGTTAATTTATTAACCTTGCGATTTAATTTTGAAATTTCATAACGTTGGGCATTGTTACAATGTTCATTTGTTTTTAGGACTTCAATTATTCAATATAATTTATATGTATTACTTCATATTATACATATCTTAGAAAACCAGTTCTATTCCAATTTTGAAAATCTTTGGTAGTGAATTTCATAA
This sequence comes from Passova gellias, assembly GCA_018249975.1. NCBI lineage: Eukaryota > Metazoa > Arthropoda > Insecta > Lepidoptera > Hesperiidae > Passova > Passova gellias. Next base: position 4,323 of record DWUN01001202.1, read on the forward strand.
AATCAAGATAATATACCAATTAACGCCGGAGTGAAGTTTTTGTTCATATTTGTATTTTACGAAAGGACAGTATTACTGTAATAATTGATCCTGTATCCTGTCCTTTCAAATGTAATCTGTTTGAAATTTTAGTTCTTATAATCATATATTATAATATTTGGACAAGTACTAATTCTGTCTTCATTATGTCTACAATAGATCTCGTATTATATGGCGCAAAATTAAATGTTTGTTACACGTTCTGAGATCCTTCATATAAAAATATCCAGTTAAATAAATTGTCTTTCTTAAGCTCATACCCATATAAGTTGGATTTGATTATACTTGTAGATAATAATGTTACAGAAATATAAGGTTTCATTTAATATATCATAATTATTTCTCAATTTTCCATACGAATAGGCAGATACTAAGGATTTCAACTGGTTAATAGTATCCAACGCTCTTCAGATATAATAAAAATTTACCTTCACTCACTGTATTCCTACATGTGTGTGGTACGTAAAACACGCTAATAGAATACGATTAGAAACACTAAAGTGGATAGTAATCATTCCCTAGCTATTTATTGCTCATTTTGTTATCAAAACTTGCCTTATTTGATCACCTTCCACTCAAGTTGACTCGTTTCGAGTAGCACCCAAAAGGTGTCGCCACTCAATACACAATCCAAAACTTCTGTTCCAATAAAGTTTTCATTGTGTCCCGGTTGGATTAATACGTGAACTTCGCAAAGGGTTATCTAAGTTTTGGGGCCACGTTTCTATTAATTACTTAAGTTGGAGGGAAATCAATATTAATTAATTAAGAACTTGCACGCCACGGTTTGACGACGCTTACCTTTTGTATTTAAAGTAGATTTATTTTATTCAGTTCTGGCAATTGAATAAGGCTATTTGTGATTTTTTAATAAAAGGGTTATGAGCAAATTATTTTTCGATGTAGCGCTTAATATTCCTAGCCCTTTTCCTTGAAGATAAGGACCAGATCACAGCCAGGGTATCACCTGCCTGTGTAAAATTTAACTAAAAGAAGGAGTCCAGACAAGGGAACTGGCTACCTGGGATAGAACGAGGGTGCCTATAGTTATATAAGGGTATCTTACATACGTACATAGCATCACGCCAGGTTCCTAACGGGATAGGCAGAAATAATTGAGTGCCAAATATCTGTCCTTGCAAACCTGATGCGCTTCGTCTACATTCATCACTCTCTTCGTGCATTCACGCATATATGCGGATCAAGGAGTGGGAAGTGCCAAATAGGTACTATCTTATTTGAATTAATACTTTTTTAAGTTAATTAAGACCAGCGACATGGTAATTAGGGTGTGTAACGAGCAAAAAAAGGTGTTTCTGATGAAAGCTAAAATAATGACTCAGTGAGGCATTTACACGAAATCTGTTGCATTAGTCATGCTTTAAAAAATAACGGGGTTACTCTAGAGGGCGTGAGAGCGCAACACGCGAGAAAGTACTCGGTTTGCACCACTTTCGCTACGAAATTGGCTGACTAAACGAAACTATCCAATTAAGTCATTAGACGAAAATGACTGCTAATGAAAGTTTGAATAAATACGCCTTATTTTCTTCGGTAGTAGTCGAAGCAGTACGAAATAGGTCGCTTTTAAAGTCTGTTCGTGTCAAGTGATGTTTATGGACGCCGATTACGCCAACGGATTAAGCGTTTATGTGGCAGAAAAGGATTGGTTTGAGCAATGCGGCTTTTTGCTAGCTAGGTCCATGGATATATTAAACACACATATTACCAAAGTGCCAAATATCTCTGTTCTTGCAAACCTGATGAGCTTCATCTACAAATTATTATCAAATCTTATCGAAAATCATAAAACAGTCAAAACTCGCATAAACGTAAACGCAATACACGCAGGTGTAATTATGTGGATCCCTAACCAAAGGTATATTAATCATATGCGGTACGCAAAACATATTTAAAAGTCAAGTGAATTTCGAACAAAGACGTCTGATGTCAGACGTTAAACGTCAGCCGTCGAGCGTCACAGGTAAGTTCAATAAAGAGCATGTCAGTTCGTCCACGGCCGTCACTCCGACACCGTAATAATATCGCCAGTCTGACACCGCGTATAAACTTCTCGAGACAGGTGTGTCTACATAGCGAAGACCTTATTCCCGCGCGATAAGGGTCACGTTAGCTGTTAAAATAGGTTTGTGTGTGCACACTTGCGTTACGAGTTGGACAGTTTGACGGCGAGTCGACTGTTAGTAGGGAACTGGAGTGATATGACGTAGGTAGCTAAGGTTTTGCGTTGTATATTTTTATCGTATTACAGTCACTTCGTGTTTTGGAAGCATTCGTTACGTGCCACGGCGTATTGTTTAAAAATAGAATGAAACAAGCTCAATCGGTTACGAGCCAACGGTTATTTCACTTTGCTTCGTTTCTTTGAATTCGATTTTTGCACCAATACACAATTTTAATTCCAAGCTATGGATTTAATTCGCTGGTTCTTAAAATTGCACTTCAATAATTCTCCTCTACGAGTTTTGAACTTTACTTTGACATTTTATACGATGTTTAATCTTATATTACTTTACGCAATCAACCGGAGCTTTTAGAAATATAGTTTTCATAATACTGAATCTGAGATTTCAACGCTACAGAAAGCTATATATTTTCACGTGCTACTTATTAAAACAAAGGACTATAGGATATCTACATCACTAAAAGTAAAGTATCATATTGCATATTCAAAATTTTACTTGTCAAGTTACTGTCAAGCGTAAAATTAAATCACTAATTGTTCATTTTATGGTACTTTTCCTTACTAGCATTATAGCTTTATCAAAATAGCGATATCATTTATATCTGTAATATAAATATTATATATAAACGAATACAAATGTATTATATTAAACTGTATTAAATCGTGACCACAAAATATAATCGAAGTATTAACACTGATTAATTTTGCGACCTTGCTTCATTTACCACCCCAATCGATCAACGTCAATGGCTGAATAAGTGATTGATGTGCCAGAGTTAGTTTAAGAATTAGGGATGCTAATTACTTCATAAGCCGATAAATTTTACCAAAGGTTACGCTGACCAAGTTGGTTACAGTAAACCATATAAATTTCATATTCCATATACTTGGACATATTACGGGTTAAACCACTGTACGCATTGTTACATTACCTTTGCCTTTGGAAACAAGGATTTTCGATTCGAAATTGTCATTAATTACATTATTAATTTTGTTCATGGATCCTATATAATATAAGTAGGTACTATGGTTTGCTGTTGATCAAAATTCTTAAACAAACTTCAACTCTTGTAAAATTAACCAATGCGTTACCTCGTATAGTTTTTTCGTTTACTTGCATTTTATTATGTTTTTTAATTACACAACGATCATAAGTATCACAGTCTGTACAAATATAACAATACTTTATCATCTATTTCAAATCTTTAACTGTCCTTTCTTTTCATCGTAAGTAGGGCGACGTCTTTACTGCGCATTTATCCATGGCAGTTAACAAGTTCCATTTTTATTGAACTAAGTCTTTAAACCGATTCAATTATACAGTTTATCTATAAGTGTAAAAATACTAATGAATAGTTAATTATAATTACCAATCAGTAGACAGTCATTATGACATTAAGACAGCCGCTCTTCGTTTCTGCAGTATCGAGCAATAGGATTCAGAGGGTTAAGCAGAACGGTACAAGGTCATCTGGATCATTAGTATAGGTTGGAGACTTCGTTGATTAGGTATATTCACAAACCATATGGTACGAAATAATTTTCGAATTAGCTTGCTGATAAGAACTCAGAAAGTTTACAAGGCTGTCAATTTGTGCACTGGTTCTATATAAATATTTAAATCTGAATGACAACAAGATTAGTGATATAAAATTTCTTTAACCAATGTAAGTCGAGTTAAGTTTAAGCGGAAATTGGACGGGGCTACATTGAACGTAGTTTATACAACTACTTTCTTCGGATTACCGTATACGCGTATTCCAAGCTGTAGTAAAAGCTCCCCATCTCTCAATTCCCGAACAGATTAAGTTCTCCAGCTTATGTAGTTAAAAATACTAGCTACTGATACTGTTAGATGTATTTCTTTTATACATATCTATAGTATACTGTTTTATGGGAAAATGAGCGAACATGTTAGACACAAGGGTAAAAAAAATATTTTTTTTTTCTCATCGATACAATTATCGTTATCGTAAACATGCATTAAATGGCGCTACAATAAAGCTAACCAAAAGCAACGTTTATATTAAAGCAAATATAAACCCAAATGTATCAGAGTATCCTAAGTTCAACTTGAAATTATGTACGTAAACAATTACCTTTTTACTCTCATGTTCCTTTTTTAAAAATGAAATTGTTTGTGAAAGCGTTCTTCATTCATATTCCACAAGTGAATAGTCCGTTATTAATTAAACAAATACTGCTAATGAATGAGCAAAAAAGACCAAGTTGTTTTAATTTAGATTCATACTTAAAATGAAAAGTCATAAAAACGTAGAAAGCGGTTTTTCATAATTAATGTAATTATGAAATGTTGAGTTGCGGTCAGCAGTATGATTTGAGGGTGGGATTTTTTTGCTGCTTACATTATTTGTTTATATTAAATGAATGTGCGCGGAAGTGTTATTCTGTACTAATTTTTAAAGTAATGAAATAGAGTTTAGATTTAATTACATAAATGCAGTAACAAGGGCGTGGGGTACGATTCAGAGGTTATAGTTGAGATTTCATGAGATCACCCTCGAGGGTAACAATGTACATATTGTAGTTTTATCGTAGAGTAGTGTATGTGGCCAACAAAAAAATTTAAAACTTTTACTTTGTTCGGCGAGATATTCGACAGATATGTTTGTGTTCGTTGTACGTACCTGTGTGTTTCAACATAATTTCGTGTAAAACGTATTTATATTTTTTTTTTTTCTACCCTTTTGTTGGTCCACTGCTGGACCGGGTCTCCTCTCATAGTGAGAAGGATTTAGGCCATAGTCTACCACGCTGGCCAAGAGCGGATTGGTACACTTCACACACCTCAGATAATATTATATAATTTATAACATCTCTTACATGTGCAGGTTTCCTCACGATGTTTTCCTTAACCGTTATAGCAAGTGATATTTATATAATAGGCCTTAATACATAAAATAACAATTTAAAAATGTATCGCTGTCGTTTATCAATAACAGAATGAGATTAAAGTGATAAATGGGGCGGGTGGGGGAAAAAAATAAAATACCCGCAAAACGCTCACGCTGAAGCTTTAAAACTCATCCTTTTGTTTACGACGCAATGAATTTCGTATTTCAGACACCTGCCTGGAACGGTGGGTGTCGCTTTGTTCCCGTGAATAATTCCCGCATCGCCGCCGCTTTTATCAGTGTAATTCGTCGAAAATGAAACAGGTTAGGTGAAATTGATAAATGTTGTCCACCCCTCGCCTCGATGTACGAACCGTTATAATCCATTAGACTTCAACTCCAACCGCTCCGTGGTTTTTCAAAACCTCATTGAGAACTGTCCGTGAGAAAGATCCGAAACGGGGCTCCATCGGTTAAAAGTTCCGCACGAAACGAAATGTCTCTTAGCGTGATAGCTTTTACCAACGGATATGGATCTCGCGTACATTGATCGAACCAATCCAATCCCGTACGAATGAACACGCCGACGTTTGACAGAGTCAGCTTTCATAACGCTGAAATTTTGAAATCCGAATCACGGATTCGATAGCCGTCATTTTTGAAGTATGGCCAGTTGTCCTCTAAATTATTAATGACATCGTTACATCGGCGGAACGCTTTTAGCCGTTTACTCGATAATCGAATACATAAATCACAATAAAACTCACAGCAGGGCGACGCCATTGCTCCTAATTTATGGGTCTGATGTATCCAGGGCAGACCTCTTCCGTTGAAACTGAATGGTGATATACGACGACGTACGCAGTGCTTGCAGAGAAGTGGCTCTCTAATTTATAATATGTACTATAATAAAGCTAAGAAGATTTCCGCTACTTTTTGTATTGCCTTGTTACGAGTAAGTACATTTTTTTAACATCTCTTCTACTATTTAGAAGGTTACAGTTTAGTTTTTGAAAAAGTAATTAAACATTTATGTAAACAGTGTTTACAATTCAATTTGAACCTTTCCAGTTTAGACAATTTTCAAAAGTGAACGGCTTTATCTGTCTGTTATGACGCAGCCAAAGTCAAATATATTCGTGAACATTTCACACAATTAATAAAGGAATACTAATGGTTTTCACCCTCTACACATTTTCTGTAAATAGTAACAAAGAAAAATACTTTGAAACGCTGAAATAAATATATTACACGATTAATTATCACCGAAAGGGGTAAGTAAATAAATCTAGTCCCTTTCAGAAAAAGGAAACGTTAAAAGGACTGTGACGTAATGGATTGTGAGGAAATGTAATAGATACGTAACATTAAACATAGATGAGTCTAATAAAAATATCTTGGATACAGCAAGGACTAAGCTAATTGACTTGAGGTTCACTTGGTCCTAATTGTAATAATAATAACTTTGTCTCGTCCTAATAACATATACGTAATGTGTAATTAGTGGGTGTTTCTTTCATACTCTTTATATGTAGAAGGCGTCTGGAGTCCATCTACATCCAATCTTAAAATTCTGCTAGAGACGACATAAACGCTATCTCTGAAGACGGAACCAGAATAGAATAGTATTCAAAATCATTTGTCAATGAGCTTACGTAAAAGTCCGATAACGGGTATGTTACTTGACATCGGATACCATTAAACATTTTATGTGTATTCGATATTGTATATTTCTGTTATATTGGAAAAAAGCTTAACAAAAGAAGGTAGCGTTGAAAGGGCCCCTGTAACATAAATATAGGACGGTTCAAATTGCGTGGTTGGCTCCGTCAGGTCGAAGTTTAATCTGAAAGAGGTTGCTATAATTTAGAGCTCTTGTATTACAACCGCTTTTGTTTTATCGAAAAAAATGTTTATACTCGCTACATAAAATACTATGCTACACATATTTATTGGCGTATTTGTCATTTTATAGGTACATTACTTACCCATAATATGTACGTAATGGTATAGTAAAATATGGATTGATTTATATTGTCTTTTATGATAGAAATCTTGTTTTGATAAACATATGAAAAATGACTTCTTTTGGAGGTAAAAGATACCATCGTTTAAAAGAAATTTCACAAAGTAATTGTCATATTTTTGATGGTAATTATCAAAAACACAAGAAATTGTAAACAAGCGAACTCGTTCTCTTTATATCATTTGTGGCTTAGCTTATACAACATTAAATTTGCCCCAAAAGCATGAAACTGTTGTAGGTGAAACTTGTTGTTGAAAGTTTTTTTTTTACAATAATTTTCCTTTCAGTGTATTCGCAGTGTAAAATATAGGTCGGTTTTAGATCGTGCGGTTGCGATGTGTGGCCGGCTCCGTGGTACGGGAAGTATGTAGCTTTCAATTTTTATATTCCCACGTGAAATGCACGGAATAGGTTGGTTTGAAAAAAATTCTGGTACATTTGGTATCTCTAGGTACGTAATTGTAATATTATTTATGTTACGCATAGTGAGCGCGGAATGCCAAATCGATACTAAAAATATAAAGCGGAAAAGTTTGTCTGATTATTTGAACCCGCTAATCTCAGGAAGTATTAGTCCGATTTGAAAAATTCTTTCAGTGTTAGATAGCTTATTTATCGAGGAAGACTTTAGGCTATATAACATCACGCTTATATGAATAGGAGAGGAGCAGGAATAAAAAAAAATTATATGGCAAAACAACGTTTGCCAGGTCAGTTAGTATATAATATAGGTTTTAATTAATTTTGTTATGTCAATAATTTCGCTCATTAGTTTTACATTAAACTATTTGAAACAGTATAAAGCCTAACGCGTTTCGCTTCGCATGTAAAATTTTATAAGCAGCGTCGCCCTAATCGATTTTAAACGAGTTCTTGGTGTGGTGATAGTAATTATGAAAGATTTTATCTGTCTCGGTATCGGCATTTGGTATCGCCGTAGTAATGATGACGTCATTGAACAAATCACTTATTATACACGTATTTAAAAAGGGCAAGCCTTACAAATTGAATGGTTACGATTTGAAACCTTTTTGTTTTAGAAGGTTGTTGTAAGATTCGAAAGTATGTTGCCGTCCGCTAGTGAAAATAGTTTAATGGATCCATCATTCGATCGGGACGGAGATATCACCCAGTCACAGCATTGTTCCCATGAGATGGCCTGATTAAATCGACTACAGCAGCAATACCTTATCTACTGCTGCCGCTAAGCTTTGCTAGAACTGTTATACAACTATTTAAAGTGGATAAAATACAACTAGTGTCACCCAGAGGGAGCGGGCATCGCGCAGACAATATCCGCAGCGGATAATCAGTACAACGCTCCAGAGCAGATGCAGGTCGACATGCTTTCTCGATAAGTTTAAACTTAACGTATCTGTTTCATGCGCTATAGATTCGTCCTTGGGGTTTGAAATAAGATGACTTTAATTTTTCTTGAGTTTGGACAAAGCTGGCCTTATTTTGTGTTGGGCAAATCCAATTGTTCTAAGACATCTAACTATTTAGCATTAAAATTTTTACTGATTCTTTTTATTTTTCTTGAAGGATAGCTTAGCATCGAGATGTTCTTTAGTTAATTTAGTATTTCTCTAATTTAGCCATTCACAGTCATATGTCTAAAATGAATTTGACTGTATCATATATAAATTTGGAGCAAAGTGTATTTTACTTCTTTAGTTGTATTTTCCGGCCAATAGACTAGCAGGAATCAACGCTAAATCAAATGGTATGTGAGGTTTGTCGCCAAAAGTTAATTAAACCTAGGCTTTGAATGAGATTCTTCTGTCCTATCTACTTCAGCACACCCTATCTTATCCGCGTTACAGACGTCAGAGAAGGATTTATTTATCTCTTTCTTCCTTTATCAGACTCTAATTAAATTTTAAACGATAAATTGTTTTCAAAACTTGATTAAAGGAAATGCTATGTATTGCGAATGAATATTAGAACTTATAGAAATTGATCAACATTATTGATTAAGATGTCTATACGAAATATTATGTTAATACATATGCATAATATATACACACACAAATACACACACACACACGCACACAAACACACACACACACACACAAATACACATATAAGTGACTGTAAGAGACAAAACCTTAAAATAACTGAAAAGTCGATGACAGCCAAAGTATAGATTTTTTGTAATACTACGAAACAAGTTTAGTTTCTTATTATAATCAAGACAGTAACTAGTACCAACAAATAAAGCTTGTTTATGAGTTATTAATGTTCTATTTCAAAATCATAACTCACTCATAAATTCGTTGAAAACTTTTGAAGCATATCTTTTGAAACTATTCAGATTGCCTGAAACAAGGCAAATTCCCTTCAAATCCGTCAGAGCTTATAAGGAATTTAATTTTGCACATCTGAACTCCTGAACTGAACTGTTTTTAATCTCAGTATAGCAATCTTTTACATCGTCCGCCGGTAGATTTATCATGCGTTGTTTCTAAATTGACGGCTACGTTGGCAAGGATAATTTCACTATATTGTAAACTATGAAGCATTCTAAGCTTTAGTGAGCTGAAATATCGTAAAAGTTAAATAGTTCACTGCTTTGCTATTGGCAAAGTAATGGCTGAAGATGAATTCTCATAAATAATTCTGTTTCGAAGTACAAATTAAACATTGCGTCCAGATTTTGATACATAATTTATTCTTTATTAATCTCTCTCCATAAGAGTTCTGGTCAATAACAGTTCATTAATCTAATTAATCTATTTTAATGTAAAATATTCCGAAAATATTTATATTTGGTTGACAATTTTTCTATATATTTCGAAGAAAGCAAAAAAAAACCACCACAACTAGGTTTTTATGAAATAACAATATTATACCTAGTCACTTTCAAACTGAATTCGTTGTAGCAGGAAACTCAATTTAGAGTCATTTGTCTCCAAAAACGATGTTTCTAGCTCAACACTGGTAGCTATAAGAATGTAATTTGAATATCATCATTAAGGTAGCTTAATTGGTAATTTTCTTCGGAGAAATATTTTCATTACAAAGGCATTTATACCTTGTAAATTAACACAAAATATTCCAAGAACCACCCCGCGCCCAATATTGCTTAAAGGTTATTCATTCTTACGGACAGTGATATTGCGATGTTTTCATTCGCACCAAATTTACTTCCGAGCATTCTCTTCGTTTCGTTAGATGTTATTAAAGATTAAAATACTGTTTCAATATAGAATTCTGTTCGTTTTGATATTATTATTTCAATGTGTATTTTGTAAAAGGAACAAACGGTATGTATCTTACTTACATATGGATAACGGACGCGTTGCAAAGATATCATAACGACATGAAAAATAAATGTATACCCGCATCATAATCACATGTGCGATTATCCTCCCGAAGGAGCGTCGATTTTGTTGGATAAAATATATTTAATATTATTTAGCTTTACTTTACTTTAGCTTAGGGCCGTTATCTGGCCTTCATCCTTATTGTTTATCTAACGTAATCATTGTCGTCATTTCGGCTCCGTAAAGTTCACAAAAGGTCATATACTCCTCCGAATTTCGCTGCGAAAATTATAGATAATTCATATCTTTATACACAAGCAAACACATTACAATCAGTAAATATGAGATTTTAATTCAGGCGTAAAACTCGTTCCTCCGTTCATTCAAACATTCAAAGGCTTCGTGTAAATTACAAAGTTTGAAACTGAAATATTCTGTGAGCAACATCAAAGCTCCATTCGTAACATGTTCATAAATTGTTTCTATTGCATCAAGTAAATTTCGCGAGGAATGCGTAGTTTATTTCATACGCCCTTTGAAATCATACAATTACACGCGACTACCCGGAATTCATGCATATTTCTAATGTCTCATTGCGATATTATAAGCGATCTATTATATTATCTTATGTTCTGAAATATTACATGTAAATAATATTAATTAGATTGCAGTTGATCAACTTAACTTATCATTGATTGGTCAGGGATTTCCTTAAAACTCGTGGGTTTTGCTTCACCACGCTGTTGTATACAATTGTTGACGCTTTAGAAAGCATTTGAAGGTCGGATAACAACTTTTAGTGACTATTAACTATCTAATATGGTAATCTGGTGAAATGTGGGGGTCTACTACACTCCTCTGCCTACCCCTTCGGGGATTACAGCCGTGATGTTACGTTTTAATAAATCCATAAACATAGAGTACCTTTCTAAACGAGCGATAAAACTGACTACTTGACGTTACTCATTTAAGTGTCAGTTTTAACTCTAAATAAAACCAACAGTTAAAATTGTTTCAACTGACTTTTTTTTTGTTTATTCTCTATTCCGACATGTTTTAAAGTATGTGGAAGAGATAGTGCAAAATCAAATACAAATTTTAATTTCACGAATAACATTGTTATATATACATATTATATATGTACAACATATCAATAAACACGACCGCTAAGATGCGCAGACAGATTTTATTTTGCAATTTATACAAATGTCGGGCCGTGATGTAACAAGTCTCTAATAGAAGGAACCGTAATGAATTCAAAGTTTAAATTGCGGGCTCAAGCTACAACTCATCAACGTTAAAAAGTTTTCCGAAAGTAACACTTGGGTTTATGTGGCATACGTCTCAACGGCATACTCACTTTAATTAGAACAGCCGTTCTTTCAAACTCGTGTACTTTAATTACCTCGATTCGAACTAAGAAAACTTAGCGCTATCCTTCAACGTCTTTGAACTCTTAAATTATATATTTTTCTCAATTAATTTCAACTTTTCATAGAATGTTTCATTGCGAGTTCAGTAACCTCAGGTCGGATAAATAATTCATATAGCTACAAGAAATACGTTCACAGTAATTATTAAGGAATGTCCGTTATTGGTATACCGGCAGTGGCCCTTCGTGTTAATGCACTTGTTGTACCGTGAAAAGTCAAACTTTTAAAGACTGATTTTCTAATTCTAATATATTGTTAGGTACAATACGCGAATATAATGTGGTGCGAACATATGGAATATGTGGATTCCGTTGGGAGCTTTGACTTTTACTTTTCTTATGAACATGCCCAATAGAAAGTGATCGTAGTAGCGGGAAAGGAAATATCAAACGTGTTTTCGTTACAAATGTTAGAGCGTGACTACCTACCTATCACATTATCCGTGAATCCCCTCGACAACACAGAGAGCCTGTCGCTCACTAAATAAAAAGTTTTGCTGACATGTGCGGTATTCCCATACGCCTGTCATCGTTACATTTCATCAAATGGGGATGGAAATTAGGGGTAAAGCACATGTACATACATAAACAATGAACTTCACCATTTCCCGTTTTAACTCACTTTCTGTAGGAAACTTTACATCACAACTTTTAATTGTTATAAACGCAATTTAATTTCTTGTAGACATTTCGTAATTTGTTGTCGGCTGTTTCGTCATTTTCAGGGTTGTCACAACTCGTTTGTCGACCACAGTACAACAGATTCCTAACGCTAATAGCTCTATTACTTTAACGAGGGACGGAACTTTTATGCGACTTAAAACTACATAATAGCACGTGCATTATTGCATTTATATCGACCGCCTAACCAACCGGTTGTAACGAGTTGAATTATATAGCAAGTTAAAATAAAACTAAGTAAAATAGTATAATACACCCTACAATAACTTTAATATTATATTTTTATTTATGTCGCCGTGGTCGGATTAGATAACAATTCAGGCTGTTAAGTATAAAGTAAATCAAAATCCGTAGAGCGAGATATAGGAAACTTCAGTCACATTTAGATTAGTATTACTATGACAATATGTATAGTATAAAGCTGTAACTATACTGTAACATCTTGTCGCACGCCTTCAAGCCCGCTTAAAAACTAGTCACTATATAGTATTTGCAATGCACTAGGTTAAGTCTAAAATAATAAGTTCTGGTCCTCTTTCAGTGGCGCAGTCTCATGACCAACTTTGGGTAACAGCTTGCAATGTGAGACAAGAACAATAAAATGACCATGCCATAAATTTCCTGACCTAGTGTAACATATTCTCGTATATCTCGTATATATCGTTGCTATTAATACAAATGTAATTCTGTATATTATCTAAATAACATTGTTCTGCCATATAAATTACTAGCTGACCTGGCAAACGTTGTTCTGCCATATAAATTATTTTTTATTGCTGCTTCTCTCCTATTCATCTTAGCG
>DWUN01001203.1:0-17630 GCA_018249975.1 Passova gellias
GCAGAACAATGTTTGCCGGGTCAGCTAGTACATTATAAAATTGTTACAGAATGTTATCGTTTAAGACTGTTCGCTTTCTCTGATACTAAATATATAATTTTGATTTATAAAGCCTAAAATTTTGCAGGCGAACAAGTGTTATAAATGCAGTTGACCTTTCAGTAGCCGGTTAAGTACATGTCATGGCCGTTACCTGCAAAGAGTTTGATGAAATGTCGCTATTTATGAGCGATATTCGGCTGTCAAGGAGTTCCCACGTTCTTGCCGGTCGAAGTTTGTTTAATTGAAGGCTTGAAATGACAGTGGGTGGCAATTAAACGCCTCGCTGCCAGAATATTAACTCACAGCTAATCGTATATTTTGTGAGGAAAAAAATAATGTTCTAAAACATATAAAGCTTATTTTATGAAATTAAAGATTAGGTACTTATATCAAAACATATTACGGAATATACGGAGTCCTTATTTTCCACATTTTTTTTACCAGGAAACTCCTTTTAAGATTGCTCGGGAATCTTAGTGCAAAGATCTGGTTAAGTGGAGTTTTTACCCATTTATACCCTCTCGGCCACCACTCAAGGCATTAAGTTGACTTCGAGATGTCAAAACGAACAATTGCCTCCGTTGCGCTATACTATAGCCTCACATTCGCTCTCTAGGCTTTTGTTTTCATGACAATGGCGTAAGTGTACGATCCAATTTTTTAAAATTATAATATTCTAAGACGAATGCATTTAATTCGTGGAGCTAACAGAATTGTGGGTGTTCAAGAAAATCTGTATGAAATAATGACACCGGCGACATGTTTCGCGATTTCGCTGTAAATTTCTTTACTCGTAAATATTTGTTACAAGGTCTCTTTTACGTAGTTATCGTAGTAATACTTAAATACATAACTAATGGGAAAAGTTAAACGCTAAGAGGAGCAGGATAGAGGCATGTTAAAGATTGGATTGTGGGTAAGCACTCAATTAAAACTTAATCCCCGTTGGATTAAATCATTTGTACACGGAGCACGAACTCGAAGAAACTTGTTGTTTGAAAGTTACTTTTATAGCGAGATAAATTAGTAGACTTGGCGTGTAAATCAAATATTTGTTTCAATTAAAGTTTTGTTATGATTATTCTACTTTTATCGTTAATCGACTCCTTTACGTTCTTTAGAGTAGGTACGTTAAGGGAATTCGTCGTTTATGCAATAAACGGTTAATTACTTCAAGAAAGTGTTAGCCGGCACACAGTCGTTCCTGTCGATTATATTTATGTACCCATTTGGTGTCTAAGACTTCGTATATATGTATATGCAATCACATAAAACCAGTAACGGGCAAATAGTTGTTGAATCGACCTTATGACTGCAAATTGTTTTTAAATGACTTTTACAATTATGTATTACTATTGGTCAATTTCTTTTATTGTACAATTTTAATAAAATGTAATATGTACAAGCGTAAAGGATTTCGTTATTTTCTCAGGTTCAACGACACGTTCAGCGTTACTTAACGATTTTACATGGCTTGCTTGGCTTGTATATTTTAGCTAAAGCTCTAGTAATGTTCACGATTGAGTGAATGTACGGTACACTTAGGTGCACCTATTAAAGCTATGTAATTAACTCGTGCACAAGGACAAAGTCTTTGAGGAGAGTTTACCTTATTTATATGCTGAAATCTTAAATTAATTAATTTCACTACTATTTCCAACAGTACGAGTAAGAGGCAAGCAAATACACAAACTTCATTAATTAGATATATTTGGTCACTTGGTAATAATGATCTGCGAACGTTATAGAAGTCACCAATTCTTTCTATTTTGAATTTTTTTTTTTGTGTCAATTTTTATGTATATTGCAATTATTTATATCGAAAGAAGTTGTGTACATACTAATGTGGTTCAACCATGAAGTAATTCATATATTTGCAATTCCTGCAATACGACTAAACAATAGTTTTATAAATTGAATTCTTTACCGTCCGCGATGTTATTTGCACCTATACGAAAAACTGAGCGCACAATGTCGGTACGAATTAGTGATATATTCCGGTCACATTGTATAGACTGCGGCGAATGTGATGACGTGATAGGTACACATGAATATCGATGTTGCGGTCCTGTCCGCTCGAGCAATCTGATACGTGGTGGGAGTAAAGGACGGCTGGTCACATCCAAATAATAAATGAGAACAGTGAAGATCCGCAACTTCTTTTATGCTATACCTGGAACATAATCTTAAACTCGACTTGAGCTTTAGCCTTGACAGGAATAGTAACATGGGTGAGAGTGGGATCACAGATCGCGCGGCAATTCTACTGCTGCTGAGCGGCTGCTGTGCGTTTTTCGCTAGGTTCTTTAACCTAAACATTTCCGACCTCGGGAAATTAATTAGGTGTGAAGGAAAAAAGCTGTTTTGTTGGGTAGTACGACTATACTTTTCATTTTTGTAACGTTAACATGATTTATTTCTATTAGGAAAGATGACTGTATTTCATTGTAGATGGACCTGATTATTATGTCAAAACACGCCGATAGCAATATTAATTGCCTATTACCAATGTTCGTAACGCGCAATAAAATTACCTCTGTGACTTACTGATGTGAACAATCGGGCTTTTATGAACGCAGCGAGTCATATATGATTTAACGCTGTGCCTGACTCCGCATAAGTAAGGGTAGATTGAAGTGTACAGACTGCATTAACTTGAGTACTAACCGACATGTATTATGGAATATTATTCGAAGAGAGCAACACCGATCCGCTACTTATAATATCGTGTAAAGCGCTTTATGTTTGTCATATATAAAGTACCTATCGTTTGAAATATCTTTCGGAAGCTATAATAGCACTGCCTCATATATATCGACGTCTCATTAATGTCTCTTCGTTTTCAACTTTTTATCGCTGAATACTGCGGTACAGAATGATCCGTCCCGATGATATAGTTAGTTTATTCTCTGTTTATTTTATCAGTTAACGATATTAGATATTACTTTACAAAATTATATGTTATTAAAACAAATAAAGCTATTTCACAACAACTCGCGAATATGATATTTGGTGGGGTATTGCCCCATGCAGTATTCACCGTCCAGCCCCAAACGATGCATGCACGATCGACGACGATTCCAAACGATATATGGATAGCATATACCATCACACGTTACCTGTTTACCTCCGATACCGTTTTCACCTTGGAACGGCGCATTCTGAGAGTTATAGCTCTCACAAGGATTAGTTTCAAGGTTGCGGAAGGGTCGGCGATGCATACTGTAGGAGCATACCACTGCATATGATGCCATATTCGCGATTGCTTGCTAAATAAGATTAGTCTTATTTGGTCTCACGTTAATGCTTGACGTTTTTGAAATAATTAGATCTAGGTACTTTTATGGATGTATATGATACGAACAATTTTACGTTTCCTCTTCATTCATTAAACTCTTATTGGGAATTTCTACAAAAAACCGAATGTAAAACAGTAGGCACGCAATGGAAGTTCGTAATATGTAGCACATTTCACGTTTTACCTTTGTCTAAACATGGTTCGAATTAGGTTGAATTATTACATACGTCTGTAGTTGTTGATAGCGAGCGGCCAATTTATTGTCCAATTCGTCGACAAAGGGCGTTTATAAATGCTCAACGGGCGTAATAATTACGTAGTTGAATCAGACTGCTTAATTAGGGTAATATTCCTTGTTCGTGATCACAAGTGACACAATTCAATTGAATGAATAATTCACATGAGTTAGGTTTTGTTTTTAATCAAAGCATTATTATATGATTATAGTGTGTCAATGTAGTAAAAAATTATTTTATTTCCCTCTATTTTAGTTAATTAGTTACAAGTGTTAAAAATTGTTGACATTCTTACATTACCTACATTAATTCTGAATTTATAATTATTATTTGTAGTCGTTTCAAATTTACTCATTTGTTTAAAATGCCTCATGATATATTTAATTATTTATTTATTAATTTATTTAATTTATTTAGACATTTTATAACAACACACGTAATGTTCAAATAATCCCGTTCTGCGGATGCAAACGAGTCAATGGCACAATTTATGTGTTAATTCGCAATTCCAGGCATTTCATTAAACATATATTTATTACCTGTTTATTATTTGATGCCCG
The DNA here is from genome assembly GCA_018249975.1 of Passova gellias. Taxonomy (NCBI): domain Eukaryota; kingdom Metazoa; phylum Arthropoda; class Insecta; order Lepidoptera; family Hesperiidae; genus Passova; species Passova gellias. The sequence goes on from DWUN01001203.1 coordinate 4,137, forward strand.
ATTCGGTTACTCGTTTATAGAGAGGCTTATAATGGCAATAAGCACCAATCTATGAAATAATTTAGATGTAGGTAACATTTAATTAAGGCCTCACATAAAACGTGAAGCCCCGTTTTATGCCGTTTTGTTCAAATTAATAGATATAATAATTTTAAACATGAACAGGATAATTAAAGACATAAACGGCTAAAGGCGCCGTTAAGATTTCATTTAAATGTTACGAAGTAACTACGTGCGTTACGGCTTATAGAAAAACAATTTAATGTATTATAATTATTAAGTTAATAAACGGAATGAGGTGTTAATGTAGGCAGCAACACATTATTATTACGTAATTGTTTAAATACGTTAGTAGTCATCAAAACCATGAATATATATAATACGTGTCGTGTTGTATGTGATACATATTACGTAGGTCGTCTATGTTGTGTTTTAATGTACCGAAATTATACAATCATCATGAAAAATGCAAGGTAAAACTGTGTGTAAATGTGTTTAACTCATAAGCTCAATTGTCTATTTACTTATAACAAGTGATAATAGGCCAGCTTGGTATACTATGGTCTTACAGTCTTCTTATTATGCGTCAACACCCAAGTTAAGAACAATAATAGGTCGAAAAAAAGCTGATATTAGCATCTGGTGGTGTCGAGTTATTTTACATGATATGTCCGTGTACGTAAAAATCACTTATTTGCTTTGTTTCAGATTCTTGGGTAACGCTTACCATTACTACACGTCATTTCTGCTCTTAGCACATTGATCGAGTCCTGGGCAATATCCTAGACAACTTTACCCACGTTAATCTTATTATTTTCACACACGGTCATTAAGCAGGCCCGTGTTATGGTAACCAGGTAACTCACAAACTACATACAACACAAATGTTATGACTGGACGTAACGAACTCACGTAGCGTGATCATAATTGCGTGACACGACCAACATTGGTAATTATTAGCGCTGTATTCCTAGTAGAGTAAAATTTAATTATGTTCCATATAATATCAGGCTTGCAATTATCTGTAATGATCTATTTTCACGACTGAATATTGAAGTTCGTCAAGAAATTCATGTAACAAAGCTATAATAAAAATGCAGTGTTTAAATGATATTTAAAAACAATATTTATAATAATAGCCTAAAAATAAAATAATCTACATATGTGCGTATTTAGACTATCATATAGGTGGTTTACTAGCTGACTGGTTACCATAGCACAAGTTTTGAATAACACCAGATGGTCATACATACAAAAAATGTAAGGGCTAACAATAAACATAATTATGTAGATGAAGGCTAAGTAATCCTTTGTTTGTATATTTGGAATTTTCCCTGCAATCATTGAAAATATCTTATCACAACGAGGGTTATCGTATCCATTATTATGTTATATACGCGAGGACTTACGAATAAATACCGCATAAGAAAACTTTACTTCCGCGTTCCTCATATAACATAATCTTAATCTCACCAGACAATGAACGGAGTGGCGTCGCTTAATGGAACTTTATTTGGCACGGATATTCTGACGAGAAGTTCTATAAGAACAATTTCTTCTACTGTAGTAAGAAACTCGCAACTCGATAAGTTTAGCGAAGCACGAACCACTGAATTATTTAAATATTGATTATTTTGGTAAAAATGTCGTTGCAATTTTCCATTTGGTTTCAGGCATTTAGCTTTGTTAATATCGTATATTTAACCTACTATTATTGCAAAGACAAAATAAAAAATCTGTCTGAATTTCGTTTTCGGTGAACAGTAGGAATAGTACATAATTCAAAATGAACATTTTTGAAAGTCATAAGTGCAAATGTTGCGGATAAAAAACACGTAGCTAGCATTCAAAATGAAAATCCTTCTTGTGACATTTAACCATCCTAATTCCGTTACACAAACTACGGGGACGTAGATCTTGTTACCGACAAACATCACTGGTCGGATAAAGAAACGAACCGAGATTTTCTCAGGACGATATTGCGTAATGTCGTTTATTAAATCAGAAAATCTTAGCTGCATATACATTCTGTCAAGATATGTATTCTGAACGCTTCGAAAAACAGAACACGCAACTATATCAAAGATAATTTTATTTGTCACTATTACTACTGAAATGATTGAATAAAACAACCGTATTATTCAATAAGTCTATGTTAATGATTACAAATGTTAAATACTCAAACTATTCGACTGACTATAAAGTATGAGAGAAATGTGAAGATCTGACATTGTTTTTATTGTGTTTTTACAGTGAAATAATATTTTACCTACAACATATATTTGATGTACTAAACTGAAACTTTCATTTTCTATCAACTCGATATGTACGAGAGTCGCAATGTCATTCGCTTGTCACAACTCTTATATACTTATATATTTTATATACTTTATTTCCCTTCCAAGCATATTATGCAGCGTACATTGTCAACCATTAATTTCGAGATAGCGAAATAGCAGTGTCAAGTGCGCTATTTCCGTATTTTCTAACCCTGGTGCAAATCGCCCGTGGAAGTTTTTCCCTCTTTTTTCTTTTTTAGAGAGGGGGAAAACTTTGTAAATATACCACGGTGCTTTGTGAGAGACGCGAGGTTGTGTGGGAATTTTGCTCGCTAAATCTCCAGTGTTCTCCCTTTGCGTTGTTGGAGCTCTCTGTTGAAGCTCCGCTCGGGCGAGATGAGTATCTCGGCCCGTAGCTTCCTGCCTTACTGTCGTCCTTCGTACATTGACACCTGCGGATCCTGTAATACTTTGTTCGCTATCGAATATGAACGGGTGTAGAGACGCAGCAGGTACCTAGCACAGGCGCACCGCTCCACGCCCTCGCTCACGCTGTACACACTGCCGCGACGCATCCGGTTCCCAGGCGGCGGGGCGGCGACGTCAGGCGCGCCGTCTCCGCATTCTCTCTCCACGACGCACCTCACCGCATCCTCCGTTACACCGTTCGCTATTGAATTCTTACTACTTCGAGCTTGATTTTCATTTTGTGTCTTTATCTGTAACAAAATAAGAAAATGCTCGTTTGATAGACCAAAAACATTTGTAATGGGGTTTTTTTTTGTTTGTCATACTTGTCATATCGTTTATGTAAATTAATTAGAACACGTTTGTTAGTTTCGAGTTAGCACATCTATATATACTGTTAAAATATAATAAAAACATTGTTATATGCTATAAACCTATAAGGTTTTAGACTATTATCATTATTAATGCATACTCTACTAAAAAAGGAAAATGAAAATAGAATAGCACACAAATTCGATCAATCACGACTGTGGGAAGCTAATCAAACCACACATTGACTGTTAGCGAATATAAGTGTCATCAGTGTAATGTTCCGTTTTGAGAGAGATTTTACTTAGAAAGGAGGGTGGCTGGTTAAGATTAAAATTCAATGTCCATAGTCGCTCTCCAAAGCGTACGTGCTCTAGTGAAGTGTTGGATGTCAGCTCACATATAATTTGCATTCAATGCAACGTGCCACAAAGTGAATTGAGAGCCTAGGGTTAGTAGGTCGGAAAGAGTACATGCAGATACTAAACAGAGTAACACATAGATTGAAGTTAAAACGTGAAATGTGCAAATAAAATCACTACTTAAAACATTCTCAATATATACATATAAGATTTTTCCTAAATGGTTATAAAATCCATATCGAGTTAAACAAAATTAAAGGTTTAGTAATTACATTAACGTAGATCGATTGTTCGGTTTAATATTACGTACACAAAGTAATCCACACTAAGCGGCCAGTATAATTTGTTCCTTTGATGAAAACAAAACCAATAAATGTTTTGAAGGCGGGTCGAGCGGAAATGTTTTTTATACGAAAAGTAATTTTTATATTACAAAGCAGGAATTCCGTAATTCTTAACGCCGACTCGAAATACTGGAGCTTTCAAATTATTTTCCGTAATAGACAACTCCATCTAAGATAGAGATAACTTAGAACGTCGGCACTCGTGTTAACGTTTTAATAAGCGTCAAAGTCCGTGAAGTTTATCCAGAATAATTATACAAATGGAATATCTTATTTTTACGTATAGATAATAACGTAAAGGCCAAGCTTTAAACGTTAAATCAACGTTAATGGCTGGATATTACGCTATATACCGGTTAGTTTTTGAGAAGCCATTTGAATACGAGCACAGTCGAATAAGATAGCATCAATATTAGTAAATTGGTATTGAATATGAATGTAATTTAGTCATAGAATAGGTATTTGGAAAAACACGCGACTTATTTTATTATTTATCTAAAAACATTTAATGGCGGTAAAGTTGCAAATGCAACTTGCAAGCTGTAAAAATATTAAAGCTAACGTGGGACACCAGATATTCGTATATATTACGATTTTATATTCATATTTTAATTCCGCGTACGCCATCTGTTTGTTTATCTCGTGCTACATCTATGCAACGTATGAATAAATAAAATGAGGGGAGGGAAATCTCAATTGAAATGACAAATCATGGAACTGAATAGTTAAATGTGTTGCGAAATTTAATACGCGAATAAATGTTAACAAAAATTTGAGTAGGAACTCTGTTCCATACATAAATAGAGATATGTAATTAAATACTATAAGCAATTGTCTGCAAATTCAATATATGTTGTACATTTGTAAAATAAACTTAAGCAATAAAGTACGCTTTAGAATTCATCACTGATATTAACGCATACTTAATTCTTTATGGTCGTTATGTCTTCCATTGTAGCATAAAGTATAGATTTTAATGGGTACCTATTCAGCCACACGCGATACTCATCGCTCATTACTATTTTAATTACTTAATATTAGATATGAAACTGTATTTTTCAACGAATATCCCGAGTCATGGTTATGACATAGTGTATTGTAAGTACTGTCGCTGCGGATTAGTTCGGACACGAGCGAAGAAATATTAGGCGGCGACGCTAATCTCTGGGCGAAGGAATTAGCGAGCGTATACATTGAGATAATTAATTGGCTCAGAGCCTTCAGGTTTCGGTCCAAGACATCTGGACTCTCGCTAATTTATTGCGTTCATTACTCAAAGCGGTGACGACGCACCGTCGTGAACCAACACCGTTCTTCCGCAGTACGTCGTTACTCTAATCCGTGATAATCTAAAGATTAAATAAATATAAATTTTTATAAATAAAAATAAATTTTTATAGTGTAATTAACACCCCAGTAGCAGCGATCCGGTTAACAGTCGGCGTTCGATAGAGGAATGTGGTATAGTGGTTTTTCACACGTTCAAAAAAACTCGACGCCATTATTAATAAATAGTATACATAAAGGAGTGGTATAGTTTTTCATTTAAATTGATGGCTACATTTATCACAGTTTCCACAAAACTTCTTTATACGTATGTGCATAATAATTATTGCATCTCAATTTGAGTGCGCTTAGTTGAATTTTCCCTCTAAAATAAATACGAAAAATTGCACAAAAGGTACTGTTCGTTAACGTTATGTAATGTTATGTTATGTTATAATACGAGGACACGATTGTGTTCGAATTGTCATTTTCCACGGACAGAATCACGTCCACTATTACTCTACGACTTGTATTGATTACATCCTAGAACGACGGAGCCATGATAATATCTCAACATATCGTTGATAACGATCACGTACAGATTATTTATCCGGCGAACGTGTAACGCGATCCATTTATAATACCTTGCCGTAAATCGAACGGGGCGGCGATATATCTTACATTAACAATGTTTCTCTAACAACTAACACTCAAACATAAATATCCAGCGATAGTTAATATCTGTCGAAGTTGGCGGACGATCATAATATATTATTGTTGACATAAATTGCTTTCGATGTACGCAGAACAATTACGTTTGGCCATATTTATGAAATTCCGTAAATGGTCACTTGTATTTGTATTGTATCACTATGTAGTAATACGGTATTGACCGTTAAACAATATATTTATGTAGCTATAGATATATCTATAATCATATATACCTCCCTACCTACCTAGCTTTTTATATTGAAGAAAAAAAATTGGCTTATTTGTGGTAGGTAGGTGGTAGTTTCTTTGCACATACTTTGCTTTGGAATAATGGCAAGGATTTAAAAATATCTTACTGAGATATTAACAAAATATGTCTTTTAAGGAAAGTAAATCACATGAATAAAGAATTTAGAGACACAGACTGACAATTTACACATTTAAAATGTATATATTAACAATAATCGTATTAGCGAATATTCAGTTAAAAAAAAATACTTATCTGGTGATACTCGCTAGTAATCGTATTACGCCTATTGAATTCCAGTAGCAACATCTGACGGATATATTATTCAAGAGGATACCCAAACAAGTATGATTTTATATATTCAATACCAGGCTTAGGCGTTTTTAGAAATGAGTATCAGTACGATCGCTATTGAAATATCTTAACGCATCAATGCATATTTGATCTTTTAATATTATTTTAATGTTTTATTACGATGATTATACGAAGTTCACTGGGACAGCTGGTTTGATTATATTTTTAAAAAGTATTTAAAAGCATCCTACGTCCGTTTCGTGGTTCTAAGCTAACTCCCCACCATTTTTCAGCCACAACAATTCACCCGTTCTTGAGTGTAACTAAAACGATTTTCTTTTATATATGAATCTTTTATGTAAAAAAGCACTGAATGCATATAAAAATAATGTTATGGATTTAACAGAGTAGCACGTAAAGAACATTTAATTATATTTCTCATTAGACAGAAAGTTAAGAGTTATTATTGTTTTCAGACAAAGCAAAAGTTTTCATGCTACTATGGTACATTTCACTTATGCAGTTGCACTTCCGTATACTGACTTTATTATTTAGAAAGTACGAGCATTCCATTTCTTATTACCGTGTTCTCTTTTTCCGCTGTATGTTAAAATATGTTTAAGGATGGTAGAAAAATTGTAATGGTAATATGCCAGAAAATATTAAACGCAACACTACCAAATTGCGGCCTGAAACTGTCATACGACTTCTTAAAAATAATAATTTGTGTAATCTATTTATTTGTCTTGTGCTTATTTGGGCTAGTGCATGCTCTTTGTAGTCTATGGACATGTATATTTTCATTCCCATAGCAAATGTTTACGCTGTATGTTTTAATTTCCAGGAGTAAAAAAAAAGAAGTAAATAATTTTTTTGGCAAATCGTTATTCCGCAAACTGCTAAATTATTCTCAAGTCGTAAAGGCCCTTTCTCGAATACATTTCCTTTCATCTTTTATTGATGAATTACTGTTTACCTAAACTCAAAAGGAACGCTATGTATATTTCTAAAATATAAAAATTATAGATAATTTAGACGTTTGACAATTTCGATTGTAAAACTAAATAATATTAAATTTATCTGCGTTCAGTTTCGTGCTAAGTTTAATTTAATTAGTATTATACATTTATTAAATATTTTTAATAATACTCAAAATCTTTATATCCACTAATGTGTCATCCTTCTTTTTCCACCTGCAAAGGGCACAAAATTGTTCCACTTTGAAAACACCTTTTACACTTATATAAACAGTCCACTACAAAATGTATTCTATTCTATTATTAAATTGGCCTCAAACGGATTACCGTAGTGCAACATGGAATGCAAATATAACAATAAATACCAGTTTCTATTTTGGCTCTTGGTTGTGTTCTGCAGATGTTCGCATTTATCTGTCTGTATGAAACGTAAAGAACGTTTGGAGCGGTAATATAATTGAGAATAAAAGTGGCTTCACTAATTATTACACCTCTATTAGATCTACAAGTAACTGTTCTATGTGTAACAAATACATACTTCTTCGAGGACATTACGAGACAGTATACGCGACAGTCTTGTCATACAATACAAAACGAGAGGAGCGATGACACGAATGTACCTACATAAGAGTATAAAAGAACCTTCCAAGAATATCGACGCCAAAAGAGTATGAAGAAAAGAGTGAAAAAGTCGTAAGAAGACGTAGTCTATATAGGCGAGAGCAACAATTACCAACCGTCCCCGTAAATATCGCCATAGATAACACATCATCAAGAAATATGCTTCTTTGCCACAAACAGACCATTATGTCATAGAGATTACACAAAATTTATCAAGACTTGCTCGCAGTAACACAAATTAATTTTCCTTAGGTAAATATTTGTTTTATTAGAAGTTGGGCTTAAACAACCAAGCGCTAATGTATTTAATTTGGAGTGGATTCGAACATCGTTTGTTACGTAAATGTAATGCCCTCAGACTAGGATTATCCAGAGGTATTAATCTACCGGTCAATGACCTATACCTATGCCTAAAAGCGTGACCAGGTCTAGGTCGCTAATGGCCATGGATCCGTCTTAGCACTGTTTAAGCCAGTATTTATATATGTACATTGTACAAACTTATGATATATGTATGTATATATGTTTATCGGTATACAAAGCATGGCATCGTTTACTCATTTATGATTTATTTGAACTTTGAGAGGTGCAAGATATTTAAACAGAGGGCGTAACTGATACGCCTTTGATCGAAAATTGGTTGGCCTTGGAACGAGCTCCTATAAACCTGTACTCATCGCACCTTCTTATTCTGTTACTCTAAAATATTTTAACTAAATTTATTATATCCGCAAGCTGTTAAAAATAATTAAACATTTTAATCGACATAAAGCTGATCACGTTTATAATAAGATATTATGACTTATTTCTTAGTGTAACAATTTATTATTGGGACTGAACAGCCAGTTCATTTTTGTTTTGTGCGAATGAGTTATATAATCAAAAACCAAGTAAAGTTACTTTTATATTTACAACTATCGTAAATAGATGTATACGCATTGAGTTTTCTGATAAGTATTTCAAAAGTAGGTATGTACTGGCTTTAATGAACCTCTATTACTTGGTTCTTTAACCCCAGCTGCAAGTTTGAAAGAAACTTATTTACGTTCCTAATTTAAAAATACACTAAACAAGTAGCGTAAAACGTAGATTTCATTTGTAGCGTCGAACAAAAGTTCCTTTACTAGTTTACGTTGTCGCTTCATACATATTTAAAGAAAAGTCATTCTCATAAGAAGTTCTGATAGTCTCTGATTTTCTGATATGAGTTGAATTGAATGGTGTTTTTGCGATTTTGCGCGGAGAAATTGTTTTGTCAATTCCCAAAAATTAACAACAGCTATCTTTGTTATTTCTAGTTCAAGTTTCAGTTGTATAAAGTAAACCCGTTATTTCCGCGAGATTCGCTAACGAGCATCAATAAACAAATTAAGGGTTGCTTATCAAATTCCTGCTCGTAATTTAAAGCTAAAACTGTTTCATAAATGTAACTTGCTGTTGTTTTAGACAAACGGTGCGTAATTGTTTGAATTGAGATATGCAATTTGTATGAAAACAAGTAATTTCTCGTAGGTGTATTCTGCGAACACTCATGTGGCCAGTGTAGTGTACTGCGGGTTTAACTTTCTCTTTCTGAGTGAAAATATGTCGAATAGGTAACCGATAAATAATACTCCACGCTCTACTTTTTACGTAGTAGAGCTTACATTTAACTCTTATGGTATAAATTATGAAACCAAATTATAAAAATCAACTAATCCGAATCTTTTAAACTTTTCAATTAGCTCTTACTCATTCAAGAAATCAAGGATTGCTTTAATTTCAGATTCCGTAAGTCGGACAAAAAAAAATATTTACCATGTTGTAGTAAAATCTATTGGAACTCGTTTTAAAAATTGTATTTTATTATGGTTTGCATTGAGTTAGATTAAAAAGTATACTATTACTTGAATGAACATTTCAGGGTAGTGCTTTTCGCTAAAAGCTGTAATCGCTATTACGAGCAATTAGTGTTTTCTAACGATTTAAATAGAAAGCGGCCTTAGGGACATGTTGCTGGAACCCTGTTTATATTCTACTTCAACCTATGAATTTATGTTGGGACTCTGGGAGATCTCTGCTCTGGATTCTATGCTGCGGATTGGAGGACATTGGTTAGACCCCTATATGTCATATGCCCTTATTTATAACCCCCAGCGAGTCTTAAAGACACAGTGGCAATGGTGGAAATGGTGGCTTAACCTGCCCTTCAAAGTACGTAACTGCTTCTGATAATTTGGGTTGCACAGTGATTCTTAACTTTGCGGATTGCTTGTAATCTGCGATCGTGTCAGAGCGGCGATCGATTTTTTAGTTTCTTTCACGCAATAATTAATCCTAAGTAGCGAAAATTAATGATGCATTCTTGAGTAACATCCACGGTAAATATATACACGCATAAGCGCGGGAACTGTTAAAAACTTATTTGTGTCGCTTCGTGTCTTAGGGAGCAGTAACGCCTATATACCTAACATGTGTCACCGAAGCTCCTACAAACATTATGTTTACAGAATTCCAGAATACATCCCAAGATCAGGGTCCGACAGCAATAATTCTGTGTAACCCTACAATCGCTCATGTTGTCGTGTCTAGAGCGATCTTCGTCAAAATAATTGATGGTCACAAGTTGTCGCGTGATGTATACAATAATATGCTACTTGTTACATTCGATAGTGTAATACGATTGTTAATGTAAATTAAGTCACGAAAATGAAATGAATAGAACCTGTGTGAAATTTCGTATGTGAGTTTCACATATTTTTTCCGGTATACGAATAGTAAATCATTAAATAAGTAAACAAAAAAATTGGAATAAGTTGAATTTTTTGTCGCCAGTTATAGCCGCAGTTACTTATAGGATTTTTTTCATCAAATACAGGCCTACTGCAAGTCATAAACATTTGATATCTATGATGACATATATATATATATATATATATATATATATATATGACGGCTTATATGAATAAGCCTGTATTAATTATTATACCATACATAAAGTAGAGATACCTTACATTGTCTGAGAACATAGACTAAGTTATTTGCCAACGACTTACCGATAAAAGCGTATAGAGCACTTTTATTGAACTATGCATACAAAATTAAAATAGAAATAAAGCAACAACGTACGAGTTCGGAGCGAAAATTGTTGTAAATTTAACATAAAAATTAATTTCACATTTTTACGTTACCTTTGGACGCGTTCCAAGGACAAAATTGTTCGTAGTATAATGTACACACGGGTATGGTGGTAGCCCCTGTAGGATTTATAATCAACTGATAATTCACAGTAGTTCTTTTGAACTGGATATTTGTAAACGCTTTCGGATCATTAATATCGAAATGATCAATGCGTATAATATACATATAAATGTCACTTTAATTACGAACTTCTCATGCCATGAAGGTTTTAAGTTACTCGTTAAAAACAAGTCTAATATAGATATAAACATTTTAAAATGAAGAATAAAGACAGTAAAATATCTTGTTTCAAAATATTACCTCATCCAGGCATTAAAAACAAAATATTCTTTCTCACATACATATGTATGTGAGAAAGTTAAATTTTTTTCGTTTGAATTTTTTTTTCTAAACAGGAACAGGAAATGCCATAACAGTAGCGCCGTGCGATCGTCCGAATCTGATAACAATATTTTTCATTTATTTTTCCTCTACTCATTACTTATCTCGAAACGCTTGTGAAACACTTCGTGAAATTAAAACAATATGAGAGTCTACTTTACAACAATATTATGCCTATTTTACTTCTGCCTTCCTCTCTCAGCACTTAGGCGACCAAGAGCAGTTGATATTCTTTAGGTCGTAGGTGCATTATGGTACAGTTAGCAATTGGTATTTAAAACTTGTTGGATGCTTATAGGGTGGTATAAAACAGGTTGGATGGCACGCTAGGCTGGGTAAGAGTACTCGTTACCAGTCATGTGACATTATTTAGTTGCAGCCAATATGCGTAGTAGCCTATACTTTAATCTGGAGTAAAGTCTGAAATAAGTCTCGGTGTTGTAAAATCCAGCTAGAAAGACTACCCGCAGAGTCGTTTAATCATATTAGATTTCAATTTCATTAAAGTTGCAAATGATAATCCGTCTTGAGCTCGCCCCTAGAGAGCGATGTTATGAGGTATGCCCGTGATTTTTTATCTGCTTCCCATTTGTGGTTTAATTAAGAACTTTTCTCTCGACAGGAGGAAAATAAAATATGACGGACGAAATTAATTGGCACGTTTTGATTTGACAGCTTCACTTCGAGAGATATTAGAATAATAAAATTAATTTAATTTCAGGATAATAGAATTTGGACCTTTATAAAAAGCTGTTATAAGTAAAACCGGATACAATTTAAGTTCCATATTATATACAAGGACTAAATTGTATTTTATTTTCATGTCATAAATGTGTTACACAATTCAAAAGTAATCTTAAACAATTGCAATGTACGACTACTTCAGAAGGATAATATTATATATACCTACAATATATATAGTTATTATGAAAATTTAATGTAAAATATTCTGTAATCAAATGTTCCGCCATCCGGTATTATTACTAATTAAATACCTATTTATAATAACATTACGACAAATATGAGTAAATCTTATATGAATAGGTCCATAAATAAGAGTATTATTGTTATGAACACATGAGCAGTTAGCTCGCAACTGAATAATATACACGTGAAAGACACTTAATAGTCCAATATTGTCGCGTTACTGCCAGAATTTATGATTATTAAACATCGAAATAGGTTAACATACAGCAGATGTAATCCACATCTGGTTTTAGTAATATCGAGTGAGTAATGAGGGCTAAGCTGTTATTAATAAAGCCTATGAGAGTTGTTTCAGATATTAAATGGGTTTGGGCGCAATTTTCACAAGTGACCACGTATTATCGCGCTTGTGTCGTTCGGCTCGTTGGTCTGGTCTGGTCACTATAGCACAGGCTCTGCCTAGTTTGGCATCAAATCTCCGTGTGTGAGGGTGTCCTGAGATATTATATGCAAAAATGAGATAAGGATGAATAAAACGCCAATTATAACAAGAAACTAGCAAAAGTACATTGTCTTTTATTATGTAAATAAACCTTTTCTCTAACCACCGATCTCTTTTAAGCAAAGATTAGATAAATATTGTAAAAAGAGACGAGAGATGATAAGGTTGAAGGCTTACAATTTATTTTTAAATGCTTTTAATAAATAAATATATACAGGAGATCATTGTAATGTTAAAGGCCGAGCATATATATACAATTATATGTTAAACTGAACTATAATTATCCATTAAATTTACCAACGTTTCAGATATAACGCTGATACAACTAAATTACTTTCACGGTTAGTTTGAAATTCAGCTGACAAGTGACACGTAATGACACGTGGCAAAATTAAAGTTGTGATTAAATTAGATGTAAATAAACATTGGCCCTAGCACGAACCTCTAGCGACAAAGTATTCGTACGGTAAATGGTAATAAAATGTATGAAAAATGTACAGCGCCCCTATCGTGCGTAAAAGGAAGTAATTTTGCGAGCACGAACCATATTTCCGATTTTCTAGCGTCTAAGTTAATGTAAACGTTCCGCGTTTTGTATGAAAATGACAAGTATTCGATAGTACTTC
>DWUN01001204.1:0-17610 GCA_018249975.1 Passova gellias
AAAATACGCCTAGGGGTCTTCATACAAGTAACACAAGCCAAAAAAATTGATTTTGAAATTTTTGTCTGTCTGTCTGTCTGTCCGGCTTTGGCGCAAAAACTGGTGGCCGGATTTTGATGAAACTTTTTTTTGTTATATAGCTATTAGACCTCGGCAACACATAGGCTATAATTTATTTTGAAATACTCCAAATGCCGCCCAAAGTCACTATTCCACGCGGACGAAGTCGCGGGCAAAAGCTAGTTTGGTATAAATCGGTGTTAATTTATCATTATGTAGGTTTGTTTAAATAAAATACATATTAATAATGGAGATCTATTAATCAGACTGGTTTTATTACTTACTGAATGAATTTAAAAGCATTAGTCTATATTTTATACTGAAATAGAATAATAGTATTTTGGGATAACCAGGTGATAACATACTAAGTAGAACCTTAGCTATGGTAACCAGACGTAAAGTAAATTTCAACTCATCACCCAAATATAACGGATGACCGCTGGGGTAGACCCGTACTAGAGTGGAGACCACGTACTAGTAAACGTAGTGCATGGCGCCCTCACGCCCGGTGGTCTGACGACCTTAAGAAAGTGACTCGGAGCGGCTGGATGCGGAAGGCTGAGGACCGCGTGTGACGGCGTGCCTTGGGGGATACCTATCTCCAGCAGTGGAGGGACACGGTTTGATGATGATGATGATATATCCTGGATAGAAATCGCACCCACGACCACCAGTTTCACTAAACCAGGCGACCATTTGCATTTCGCTTGTACGTAATATAAAAGTACATATCATTTTATTCCTGACCGACGCCTTACAAATACCTAGTATCCATACTCCTTGTATTAAAACGTCGCGATATCTATTTGAGTTTTGATAACACGTTCCTAAGAAGCGGGGAGTGGGTTCGCAACGCTGCACCTGATCTCAAACAACAGTTTTCAAACCGTCGCAGCCATAATCCTTCAATCTAGTGAGTAAACAACACTGTTTGCGCATCACTTACACCAAGCACCTGACCCGGGTTTGCTTAGGCCGGGTACAATCTCACGGAAATATTTCAATATTACACGTAAACTGGTGAGGTAAGTTGGTCAACTAACAGATAGGTGCTCGAATCAAAATGCATATGTATTGGAAACAGATTATAGAAATTCCAGATTTTTAAAATAGGTTTTTTTTCTAAACACTCATTGCCCTACTAACTGTTAACCACACCTTGTGGCCTGTGTTATCGACAATATACTAAGAGAAGAACACACATGCAAACCGAGAATAATTCTTTTAACTCATCTATAAATTCGTGCCTTGCACCAAATCGAACCCAGTCACTTCGAACAGCATAGCATGGTAACCATTGCGCAATATAGGTAGTACTTGTTACATATTTTGTACAATAGTAACATTACCTATAGAAGTAACAACTTCCGTTAAGAGATTTTTGGGTAAATTTACTTATATGTACCTACTAAAGGTTCTCTGATGTTCTATTATTTAAAAAACCCTTCGAAATGCAACGAGTATGTACACGGCTCACAGTATTTTCATGCATACAGTAATATGCATCTCGAATGGAACAAATATTCTCCCCAAGATAAATCTTGCGCTGCTACCACTAACAACTCACGGATCGGAAAAGTAAATAAAGACATATGACGTGCGCTCACAAACTTGTGCACAAAGGGCAATATTCCTGCTATAATAATTGAAAAGGGTAAATTGACGAAGACTGTAATCCACAACTCAAATCTAGCGAATAGGGCTGTTTGCGAATCACTTAGTCACACGTGTTTGTTTATAAAACCGTTCGTTTCAAACGTCCAAAAATTGCAAATTTAAAATTTAAAAAGTTTTTACGATTGAGAATAGAAAAATAACAACCACAAAACTGATTTCACTACAAAACTATAATGAATCTAAACCGATTTTAATTTCTAAGAACTAGATAAAAAAAGAACAGAAAAAAAAAGGAGATAGTCGGATCTGTAAGCAACATGTTGATTGTTTTTATATTATTTCAAATAATAAGACTTTAATCCCTTATTTTTTGCAAAACAACGCGCTAAAACCGTGGCACAATTTCGTTCCAATTTCAGAACTCCAGGAATCGCTCAAGTCGACGTCCCTTCTAAGAATTGTTACGTCTCTCGACCACCGTAACAATGTTATTAAATTCTTTACCTTATCGAACATGTTATTACTGAAATCTAAATGGAAGAGTGTACGCTATAAGTTTTATTTCATCGATAAGAAAATGATCAGTTGATAAAAATTTTACGTTTGGTGATACTAAACTTACGTTAGGAAATCCTGATGATTATTCAATATTAAATGTTATAGTCGAAACAAACAAATGCGATAAACTCGAATTAGACAGCAACGTGTACCATATTCAACACTCAGACAGAAAAACTCGACAACAAACATTGATAAGTCTCAAGGTTCAGGTCTGAAGAGGAATGATAAATACCTACAACAAATACACGAAATAAGGGGATGATCGGTTATCTCGAGTTTTCGTTTTTGTAGCTCTCGTTAAGAAAACATTAGCGGAGATGCGAGACTATAATCTGCCAATCTATCGAGTAAACAAAGTTGTTTGCGCAGCGCTCGCAGTCTCGAACTCGTCTTTGCTACCGACCGTACCAATGCTCTCAGCCTCTCAGATTCACTTCATAACTTATGAGAGCAATTTAATTGTGACAATTTCTAGAGGGATGCATCTAACATTATGATTTTGTGTTGCGTTTTCAATCTCAGTCAAGATTACTTTATGGATATTTAAAAATACAAAGATTAAATTAGGAAATAGGTAATGAATTAGAACAGTGACAGTTTCAACGATTAGACCTCTATCCAGCAATGGAATACCAAGAAAAATGTTCAAACGCAAGAAGAATAACTTTACTGGTATCAAAGATGGACGTAAAAATTACTGGCGTCGGTTGAGGAACTATTCAAGCTAGACACAGTCAACAAGGAACCGTCAAACCTTTATAAATAAAGGTAAATATAAGAAGTATGAAAACAACATTGATATTAAGTAAAATGAACTTCAAATCATTCCTCGTAACGCGTCAGTGACGAAACGATAGCAGAGCGCGCACTCATGTTACCGATTATAAGAATCTTTATCAATATCGATGTTGGTTTACAAGGGAACAAGTGTCTTGTGACATATGAACTTCGTTGAAATGCCTGACCGCCCACGAAACTCGCTCGGTACTGGTAGCAATGGTATTTCTAAGTAATTTTAATTTATTTCATTACAGGAATTGTAAAAGGAAATTCAATGAATGGATATAATATTGTTACAATCTATACATGTATGTAAATTAAATTTAAGTGTTTGTCTGTGATTTAAAAATAACTGTTTTCTCAAGTGCTTATAGTTATTCACATGATGCTAAAATAGAAATAAACTTTTTTTAAACTTTTGCTTTTGATAGAGGAGCTTATTGGGTAATATTTAGGCTACTTTTTGTCCCGAAATTCCCATGGGATCGGGATTTACGCGAGTAATACCGCGGGGCAGAGGTAGTAGTGAAATAAAATTGAATATAAAGTCTGTTTTGGTTAACGGGTTGTAAAAGACTGTGACATTTGTTATAATAGAATATTGTCCAGAACCACACCTTACCACGCTATTCTAATGGATCCACTTTTGGTTCATTTGCACATAATACTTCAATGGAAACAAGAATATTAAATATTATGTTAGCCTCAGCTATTTTCTAATGGATTAACCGTATATTTGATATTACCTACACTATATAATACCGCCAGCATTATAAGGAATATTGATAATACGAAATATTGTTGATGAAACATTAAGTCGTAAGCTGTGCGTTTTAATAATTTCTAAGTAATTAAATATATATAATATACTTCATCCACTTAACAAACTCGGCAGTTTGTTGGAGAGCAGGCTGATCGGGTCTGACACTTGCGTTAATGTTTAAGTATTTTAAGGTGTTTTATAGGCGCCATTGCGAATTCGTGGCGTTATATTTTCTCGAAGCTTCCGCAATTCAGAATGTTCTAGAATTTATGAGATCTGCTTAAGGACGTTTATGCAACGTAATAAAAGAGTTACCTTTTTGTTAACCAAGCATTTATTAGTTTTCGCATAGTAATTGTATATAATATATCATTTGCAAAATTTAATCATGTTTTATTTGCCATATAAAAAAACTCGAAAGATATATCAAAGCATGTTACCAGTACCAAATAGTACTAAATATCTTTACTGTAAAGATATGTCAGAAACGTAAAAGTCAGATCCACATTTTCAGATTTTTTTTAATTGTATAAGAGGCTTGCGTTTGACTACGATCACACCCTGATGGTAAATTTGACAATCTATGATAAATGTTAATATTCCATTCGATTCTATCTTTTCCAATACATAAAGGAAATCTGGAAACTTACTATGTTCAATGTTTAAAAAGTATAATTTATGAATATGTTGATATCTTTGACTAACTTTACGGTTAAATTCAAAGTTCAAATACAGGCGTGGTTCCATTAGCTATGCGTAGCTCGATTTTGAGAAACATTAAATTTTTGTTATAACGGATTTGATCGTCATTTTAAAAGTTCCAAAATACGAACACGAGTATACCTATTGCATGAAATATTTCATTTGAAAGTACAAATTGCAGTTTCTCCTCGGCCCTACTCGGTCTTGTAGCTTGGTAAGACGAAAATTAATTAGAAGGAATTTCATTTAGCTAACATTCTTCTGTTTGTTGCTGGTATGTTTAACGTATCCAAAACAGGAAACGATATTAAATTATACTTCAATTATTTAATAACACTTTGGTGGTGAATGGCCACAGGGAAACGTTACAAACATACCTAAATAGAACAGATGAATCGATTCACGAATTTAATATGTACATACTTATTCTGCAAGATATCGAATCCGGTACTTTTCAATTATCTTCCTAACCTGAGATATATGTTCATTATTGACTGGCTCTGCGTCTAGTGATTACATACCCGGACTAATCACGGAGGTCGTGGGTTCGATTTTCAGATAGGACAAATAATTGAGTGATAAGCACATTTGTTTCTTCCGTAACTGATTTCTAAAAAATATGTATATAAGTACAATATATTATGTATGATTATCAGCACTCCGATTAACACAGGTATAAGCCTAATTTGGAATCAGATAGGCGCGTGTGAAATTGTTCCAATTATTATTACTAGATACTCCATTATTGTTCTCGGTATGACGTCATACCGTCGTTTCCAATAGCAGATGTTATTTCTTATAAAAGATCGAGCCAGCACTGCTTGTCCAGGAATATCGGGATCCAACAATAGGCATTGTGCGGGACAAAGCAATTTGCTAAAGTGGTCACACCTCCCCTTCACATAGATAAGGCACATTCTTATCGGCTGTTCGGAGATTTTTTGCTGTGTACCCGCGTTACCTATAAGCCTTTCGACAATACTGTGTGTATAATCGTAGTACTAAAATTTTCTGGAACACCGAATATTGCGTAAGAACGCTAAAGATGAACATTATTTGCGATTTAAATAGTCTGTAATTCATGTTTACGTCAACATCTAGTAAGGATTAGCTACTTGTAAGTAACATTCATGTTAAAACTTAAACACTATGGCGTGTAAATGGTCAGTATTTATTATTATTCAAAATAAAAGTGAATAGGAATTTTCTAGACATCCTAAAATGCACCCTATCGATTACCAGGCGAGTTCGTAGTCAAACAAAGATTATAACACAATAAAACAATTATCATTCAAAAAAATGAAATCTTAAACGGACAAACAAATATTCAAAACTCGTAAAAGTCATAATTAAGACATCAGTTCAATTTAAAACAACACAAGTCTGAAGTCACGAGCCAAAACTACAGAACGTCAGCAATAAAACGTTCAAACGAGTGGCATAACCCATAAGTTTTCCCTTAAAACAAGGGCCGTTGGCAACATCGCCCGGTCTCGAGCGGGGAGGCGATTTCAAAGACTTGATGAAAGCTCTCGACGTATTGGAGCTTAGGGTTGTCACTGTTAAGAAAATATTAAGGTATTTGTTAAGAGAATTCCTCATAATTCCAATAAGACATTAGCTACACCATAGTACGACATTATATTATGCAGAGAAATGTTTAGCGTTATATTATTGCGATCTGCCCCTAGCCAACAGTATACCTATAACATAATTATTAAATTTAATTCTCTACAAGCAACAGTAGCTATGCGCATTGTTTTCTGGTTGGAGACTGACAGACATCAATCATATTAGTATTAGGCTCTCAATGCATCTGAAACTAACAAATAGACCCTAACGGGGTAGGCAGAAAGTACCGAGTGCCAAATATCTGTCCTTGCAAACCTAACGCGTTTCGTCTACATTCATCACTCTCTTCATGCATACACGCCTATTTCGGAGACTTGACTCCTCCGTCGACCAGTGTCCGACCTATAGTTTGCCTACAGTACACGTAAATACTT
This sequence comes from Passova gellias, assembly GCA_018249975.1. Taxonomy (NCBI): domain Eukaryota; kingdom Metazoa; phylum Arthropoda; class Insecta; order Lepidoptera; family Hesperiidae; genus Passova; species Passova gellias. Next base: position 6,490 of record DWUN01001204.1, read on the forward strand.
TTAACGTTAACCGTTAACGTTAATTAACATTCTTGTTTGCAGTTAATCAAACCAGATAATTGTTACCCTATCTTGTTTTTAATTGAATCTATGTCTCGCTTAAATGAATTACTGTGAACCGTTAACATTGTTAGTTTTTTTTAAATAAAACTTACATATACGAACATATATAATATTGTTTGAGTTGAACTTGTAAATTTTATAAAAATTACTATCATCTAAAGATTGACGCAATGTACATTAGGAAACAAAAAATATATGGTGTGTTAGTGGAAATATAGGAATCCGAGTGAATGCATCAAACAAGCACCGGTACAGCCCTGTCGTTTGTTCGAGGAGCCCACGAAGCGCTCTTACGTCCTACTGCGGTTGCAAAATTCACTCCCACAGGTCACTCACCCCTCTCATTACGCGATAATTCCATTCGTGTCAGAGTGACAACTTTTATGCAGTTTCGTTCGACTTATACTTGTTTATGAATATGCTGCGCAATATTATATGGGTTATTTGCTTCACTTTGTCCACTCGACTTTCAATGTAAGAAACAAAGACAGGAGGAGAGGCGTTTATGTAACTTTTACAAAGAGCACCCAAACGATGCCTTTTGGTAACCTTAGTAGGATTACGTTGATGGTTTGGTCGAATTAGTCCCAATAGTAGCACCTATGTCTTTACTTAAGTAACATTGATAACATCTTTCGACAAGTTTACATACAACTGATTTGAAAATACCGAGACTGGTACGGGGACCAGACAGCTGATGAATTACAAAAACTTATACTTTTATGTTATACCCCTTTCTCTGGGTGGGGATAGAACCAATCAACCTGGGCTTAGGGTTCACCAACCACAGTACCGGCGGGTCCATCAAGGATTAGTTTTCACTTTGTTTCTTTTCTGCTTAAAGGTTGTAAAGCGTACAGACTGATACATTAGACCTTTAACTAAGTCTATAAAGGTATCGACTTCTCAATATAAGTTACGATCTATGACACGACTGTTTTATGAAACTTAACAGGCAGCACTCACATTCACCCAATCCATGATTACTATTGCGCAATTTTTTTTATAATATCAATTTTATCTTCATTACACAAAATACAAAATACTAGCTTTTGTCCGGGACTTCGTCTGCGTGGAATAGTAACTTTGGACAGCATTTTAATTTCCTATGATACTTTTATTGCGAAATACACTAATCCACGCGGACGACGTCGCGGGCAAAAGCTAGTATAGCCTATATTGATCAGTGACAATGTAACATTCAAATGGTGAAAGAATTTTCGTAATCGGTCCAGTAGTTTTTGAGCCGTTCGTTACATACATACAAACGCACACACAAATCTTTCTTCTTTATAATATTATTACGTATAAAAGTATAGATTAATTCAAATTTTTTATCGATAAACTGTCAAAAATACGTAAACACGAGTACATTTTAGCGCATACGTAAACAATCACTTCCTGTGTCAAAAGGAAATTAATAACAGAGAATTAAACTGGAAATACTTATGTAAAATCTCCATTCCAACATCCATAACACGTTACACGTGTTATAATATGATATAAGACAATATTTAATATCACACAAAACATCGAGCAATCTCGCAGCCACTAAATCATTTTTCCATATATCATATCCAATAAACGTCGCGGCCGACAGAAAAACAAATAACGCTGGAGGAATTAGAAACGCCCAGCGTATATGAGAGATCATTTCACCGTGCGCCATATTTTAAGAAACGTATGTCAAACTGGATGTCATTTTTACTGGAGGTATTAATTACAAAGGATGGAAGCCGGCGTGGCGGTTTGGGCATAACTATTAACGGGACGTGGAAATTGTTTCCTTGGCCCGCCGCCAGGGGCGCTGCTCTCCATCATAGATGTGTAGAAAGTGGTAGATAAACATAAAGAACAATTAATGTTACACCACCAAAGGCGACAGAAGGTGATAAGTTATACCTAAGATTCTTTTACACGCTGCCGTCTGATACCAAATTGGGTAGACCTCCTAGCTGGTAAGCACACAGCTGATACACTAAATACATTTTTAAATGCTTACTTAATGTAGATTATTTAGCATCCAGACGCACGAGACATACACATGCTCATATGTCTTGGGTGATGTCCATTACGTTTCGTAAACAGCCATATTTAATTTGATTTCTTATTACTTAACGAAATTGGTAAATAATAAAAATGTAAGACGAAGCAAGCCTAATAAAGATCAGATTTAAAGACATGACTAGTATCGGAATCAAAAGGAGAAGATATGAAGCGGGTTATACCAGTGGAGCAAAAGGTGGGAATTTGTGCCGATCAAAAAGGTTATGTACCTACGTATTATTGGGGTCTGCACATCTAGATTTAGATCCCTGACTACGTAGTCATTGTCATTCTAGCTAGCGTCCTTATTAAAGTACCCAGCTATAGTGTACTGAAATACTGGGACAGATTGTCATTTTAAACTTTTTACGATCGTAACAGAAATGTTCTTCAAATGAAACGTATTTAGTAACTTGTAATAAATAAAATTCGCTATTAAATTACTTAGTTGTTAACTCAAATGTTTATCACTTAACAAGTATTAATATCAAAAGGCTATGTATCATTAAAAATTTTACACGTTCGTGGCAGTAAATAGCTCATCAAATAATATGTATACAACTCCATAAAATTCAATGATAGATTACATTATCCCTAATTCACTTGTTTATTACAAAAAAAGTATTAATTTCAAAGGGTAAGTGCACAAGCGCGATTCGACCGTAAAACTATTAACAGGGCTTTCGAAATAGTTTCCTTGGCCGGCCGCCAGGAGCGCTGCTCGCTGTGATAGATCGTGCTGCCTTGCGTTTGACACGGTTGTAAACAAAAATAATAAATAAGCGTTCAACGTACACAACTCCGCGTATTTCGGATGGATACGGATTTTATTTCGGTGAGTTTTATTGCTTTACGTAACATTTGAAACGGCGTGGTTTATCGGCGACAGGTCTGGTTACTCGCTCGGTTAAGTATTGTTTTTGAGGTTATGGAAGGCACATCAATTTTTTACAAATTGAAATAGCTGAATTTTGTTCGCAAATGTTAAGATAATTGTGAAAATCTTTGACAATAAAGCATTATTTAACTGTTTAAGTATTTCAAGCAAATGTAACTCAGTGTCAATTGTTCAAAAGTCAGTTATCCAGATTCATTTAATGCGGTTTCCTATTAATAGACCATTTCGAGATAACTTGGTGGAAGTTACCTCGACAGACAACTACATACATGTTGCCGAAACTACTGCCTACTTCGGAAGCCTAAATTTTCAACCTCCTAAGAACTTTGTAGTACCTGTCAAGAGCATTCCGCTTTATTTTAACTAGATTTGCCTTGCGGATTTACTCGGATAGCGAATAGCAATTTCGCTGTGCAAATTACATTTTAGAACTGAGCTATCAATATTAATGAGCGTAACTAAATTAAGACGAGTATGTTAACGTATCACGTAAACTTAAATGCGTATGTTTTAGTTCTTTTTATTCTGTTTTAGTTATTAGAAATGTGGCAATGATAAAAGAATGTTTTTAAAGATAAGGCTTTAACGGTCCCAAATTGTTTTTTCCGGTCACAAATTGAATCATAGAAAACATTACCACAATGAAAAATTAATTTTACACCCGAAAATACCGTCAATATTTTTGTACTTACTAAAAATAAAGCGAAAAAATTCCATATTCGACGAAATAATATGCGTAGCGGTGTTCAGTAATTTCTTAATACACGTGCACACGCCCTTGTGTACCGAACTTAATATTCGTAAGTACGCGACATCATTCCGTGGGCTCTTTAGGGAAATAGGCTGTCTTTTGCCACCATTTGCGCTGCGTTGTTCCCCAGTACCGGTGTACCGTTTTGTTGTGTTGTTCCTTGTGCGTGGTAAGTTACAGATACATATATATAGGTACACATTGAGACTAATTCCAAAGATATGCAATTGAGTATATCTCTTAGTGCCTTTTTCCTGTGACTTTGGTTTGTCCTATCGTGTCAGATGCTTTTCTTGTCATGCTAAAGGTGAGTAGGCAGACAGCTCAACTAATTCGTAACATACGTATATGTTTTTAAAAGTAGCCTAAGTTAAATAGCCAAGCTTCAAAATATCTAAATGTCAAATTTCATCACAATCGGTTCAGCGGTTTGTCAATAGAAGCATAACAAACATACAGATAAACCGTAACGTTCGCATTTGTAATATTAATATATATCTTCCATTGTTATCATTGTATCAATGTTCAGAAGAAGGAGAAAGGTTTCTCGCAACGATAATTACGAACATGTGGCCTGCGTTTCTTGGGCGTATGTAAAAATAAATAAAACTCAAACCCCTCTGTTCATCCCTTTGTTATATCCAACAATGTTTTTAAACGTTTTCAAAACGATGAGTATTTCCATATTGGAATCGGACAAAGGAGGGATTAGAACATTATTACATGAGACTAGATATCAAAAGGTCAATGAAAGGTCATAAAAAAAGTAACTTAGTAATACATAACAACACATTTTACGTAAAACGCTAATTAACTATTGTTGACTGAAAATTGTACTGATTCAAATTCAGAAAAGTTAATCAAAACATAAACGTTTCATACTAATGTAGCAATAAAGGCAAGTAGGCATTTTCCAAATAAAATTATTCGTGTTTAGAATTATCATTGGGATAATTCCTTTCCTCCAGAGACATAACACGGGTAAGGCGACCCTTCCAATGAACAAAAGAGCTCAATTATAAATAATACTAAGCCCACCCGAGGTCTCTTCCATCCGAAAGAACTTTTCGCCGTTTTAAGCATACATTCTAATGCTATTATGATATAATCAATTCCGATACGTGCACACATTAGTTATAATGATAATAAATAAAAATAATACATTAAGTCTAGGAGAGACGATAATACTTTATTAAATTTATGATCGCAAATAAACTACCTGCAAGATATTAAGTAGTAATTGGCCAAAGACACTGCCGTGTCTACTGATATGAATTATAAAATTTAAGTTTCTACGTTTAAAAAATCAACAAATTTAAATTTAAATAGTACTTTCATCGATGTAAAAATCACTGTGATGTATAAATGTACACATTTATTTATCTGGTTCATATGTTAGATTTTAAGTGTGATTTTTATTATAACATCATATATACAGAACATAACGAAACATCGCGGCCATTTCTAAATGAAATATTACGAAAACGTCGTGTCTAGGATATTGCAGTGTTTTCTAAAGCGTGTGAAATCGGTCTATCTGAATTATTCTAGAAGAAATGTGCGATATTGTCCGTTATATCTCTATTTTTGTTTCAATTTTAATTCTATAGAGATCCAGTGTTTAATTCCCAAGTAAGATGTTATTGTTCCAAATATAGCGTGTGCGCCTTCTCTTCTTCTTGTCACAGGTCGCAGTATACCGATTAAATACAATTTCGGGCGCTCCCGAGTGCCCTCTAGCACTTCCGGGAAGCCTAGCGACTTCCGGCGCCCGACTTCCGGTGGGATACCGCGCGTTATTTCATACTTTTTTGAAGTGCTCCTTTCAGAGTGCCTTTTTTGTCCTGAAATAAAGTTTCTGAGGGAAACGCTGCGGTTGTGAAAAAGTAATGTACTCGAAAGTCGAGGAAAAAATGGCGTTTTTCACCCGACAATGCACAAAAGAAACCATGAGTGTCTTTGTTCAGGGAGCGGCCCAATAATTTCAGTTCTTAACAATGTAACTATTTATCGCATTTCTAACTAACATCTCTCTATTAATTAGCAACATCCCACTAATTGCCTCCGTACGGTTTTGTTTCATTGTACAATGAAAAAAAGTTTTCGGTTTCATAAATCACGGAGATAACACCGTGTCGATGGATTAACGAACCAGAAATTGTTGTTTAAAAACTGTTAACACCCGAAATGTTTTGTTCGGCTGCCTCTCATCTGTTGAAGCGCAAACAAAGACAGACGTCTATTTTTCGATCGCAAGCCTCGGGAACAGCCGGGGAAGTCAATCGAAAGCCTTATCGCAAGTGCATACGGCCCAAAATGGAATGACATCTTCAAAACTAGCTGCAAGCACGAAGTTGTCGCAACACGAAATGGATTTGGAAGTATCACGCGATTTTCAACCTTGCGGTAGTGATGGTGTAGTTATGGGAATAGTAAACAATGTGATAAACAGTGGTAGACGCCACATGGTTGTCTAGTTAACATAATATGTGAAGAGGATTGTTTTAAAACACACCGACAGACATTAAGTGGTGCGATCGGTTAAGGATGGACGTGTTGATTTGAGACTTCCTTCTGCGTGCTGTTTTATAGTTGTTTGAAGACGCGGTGAAATATTGCACGATGGTTGCTGCAACATTTTACAGTGTTCAAGTGCAATCGCAGCACTTCTCGGTTCCCTTCATAATAATAATAATATTAGTAGGAGTAGTATAATACCACACACGGCTATCTGGTTACAAATTAGGCTATTTAGATCGAACGAATGTGCTCATGATACAAATATTTGTCCTGGATGGGAATTGAATCCACGACCTCCGGTTTACAATGCGGGTCAATTTTCTAGGAACTTATTACATCGTTAAGTGCTGACCCTATCTGATAAGAACCAATAAGTATGGCAAACTGATTTCAGTGTTTGGCGAGTTTTGTCGATTTAAAATTTTGGACAGACTTTACAATTGTACTTTGACTGTGTGCGTGCGTGTATGTGTGTGTGGGAGTGTGTGTGTGTGTGTGTGTGTGTGAGAGTGTGTGTGTGTGTGTGTGTGTGTGTGTGTCTGTGCGAGTGTGTGTGTTTTAGTTCAAGCATTGTAAAGTTACCCAGTCAGACTGCGTGGTAGACCATGTCCTTAACCGTTCGCATCTTTCGAAGAAACATCCAACAACAAAAGTAACGTATTGGTTAAAGAGGAGAGACACTTTCCTTTTATATTTAACTTCAGTTAATGTTTCTGACCATACATATATATATACAGGTTTAAACTTAATAACGCACTCATATACTAACACAGAACTATGTCTATCAAATACACGTTATTAATACATTACGAGTCCAGGCGGCAAAATAAATTGATAACGCGAATATAATTAACGTCGAATAAATTTTAAGGAATGATTCCATTAAAAACCTAATGACGTATTAATAAACTAAGTCAGTCTCAAGTTCTAAATAAAAGATGGATTAATAGACTGGTCCCACTAAGATATGATATGCGATAAGCGATATTTTGTAATGAAATGGAACGGTCGGAATCAATTAAATGAACTAATAAGGTATGCAGATAATGATTTCCTGAAGGTCTATTTAGATATGAGTTCTTCTATTCCATCTCAAAGATATATATCTATTCCATTCTATTCTGTAAAGAGATATCTATTATCTAAGCTATTACGGTTCGTTTTGGCATGAAATTTCGCTACCTCACCCAGACCGGCAGCGATGCTAGCTTAGTTTTGGAACATAGCAATTCTGCATACCTTCTTGGTATTCGCTTATAATCTGAACACGCCTTTAATGAAAGCCTCCATATACCCAACGAAGCCTCGAAGCAGTGGTAAGCTCCGCTGCCAGGTCACTGTTAATATTAGAGTGTCATTATAAATCACTCACATGTAGATTATGTTATACTCGGTCATAGTCTCTTAGGGACCTTAAGACATAAACGATGAAGATAGATCGCGTAATCAAATGTATTTCATTACATCATTAAAGTTATTCTCGAACTGGAACGAACTGGTATAACAAATAAATGGTAATAACTGGTAATAACCGGTAATACAATCAAGAGTCCAACGAATATAAGTGAGGGAGAATTGATTTTTTTTAAAATATATTTTTCATCTGAATTCCAAACGATTTATGGCACCACAAATTTGTATTTCAAATTGTTACGCAATTAAGCTAAAATGAATACTACGTAAAGACTGGAAACAGAGGTTTTTTAATCAATTTTAAACAGGTTAAAATATAAAAAGCACTCTTGAATTAACTCTACCGTGTTTATTAACCAGAACACTTAAAACCTCAGGACTTCATTAAGCAGGCCCTGCTCGGATTTTAACACAGAACGCGAATAAATCTTCAATTATCAAGATTGAATGTAATTCGCGAAGCAACGAATAACTAGATTTAGATAAAATACTTATGCAAATTGAGTCTAGCCCGGCAACACAGTGCAGTGAAACACCACAGGGGAGGATTAGGGTTGAGAGAGGATGTAACGTCAGCGAAAACTATCAACAAACAGGGTTGCCACTGAGCCATTTTACGTATGGAAAATATTCAAAGGCAGTCAGGAGAAGTTATGATATTATGCAAACAAAGTGTACTGTTGAAAGTATCATAACAAAAATAGGAGCCGAACAAACATTATTTAAAATAAATAGATAAAAACAGAAGTATTGAAAACCAATTTCAGAAGGTACACTCTAGACTGTAGCCGGAAGAGCTCACCTGACAATCTAAATAAACAAAAACAAAATTTCAATTTGAAAGACTTAACCAACCCTCCGTGTGCCCGGGCCTGAACGGGTCTCAACGTAAATCCCACTTTGATCGACTTCCCAAGTCCCGTTCAAGTGATTCCCTTTAGTTTCGTAGGTTTAGGCATTCCGGACGCATATTCTGCCCGTCCTCGCTTTACCGAACGGCCACTAGTTTCTTTTTTATCTCCACGGTTGAATATCGTAGGCACAGTCACTCAAAACGCCGAAAAAGTTTACGCCGACGGGTATAAATTGGTTCGGTCGGAAAGCTATCAAACCGGCAATTTACTTTCACGTTGTAATGTCCATATATAGATCCTTCAGCGAGCTAAATTCAGCCGAAATAAGGAAACGTTTCCAGCATAAAAACAGACACCCCACAGGTAGTGGTAAATCAGGCCGGCTGTTAAACTTAATACGCGCCACATATCGATAACTGAACCATGAAAACTCTGTAACGACTCATAAAAACATAGCGTTGCTTGCGTTGCGGCATAAAAATCCCCTCGTATTGGATATCGCAAGAATAAAAGAGCGTTCCATAAAAACCTCCGGGTTTCATAAAAATAATTAACGGCCCAAAATTCGAAGGATTGCTTTTGCATGCGACATCAATCGCATTTCATTAAGCGCACGGATAACAGATGTCTGTTATTGAAACTGCGAATATGTATTCAACTCTTGAATGCGTATACAATTAATTTTTTTTTTAATTTCAGTGATGGTTTCATGAAAACAAGATTGACAGTAACAGTGCATTTTACAAATGCACCGAAATCACTTGTCGATAAATTTCATTGGGAATTACGTTTGAAAATCAGTCTTATAAAAGTCACGACAATGCAGGAGATTATTTGTCCTGTAACCAAATTTGTTACATCAGCGTTAAGTAAATCACCATTAGCGTCAATTATGTTAAAGCGTTCTTTACACGTCAGATCTATTCACAACATTTAACTTGCACGTGTTCGTCACAAATCCATTCACAAAAAAAGAGTTGCCCAACTACATGAAGTCGCATTTAAAAGATGGCCAACCTTTAACCTGCCGTTTTGTGGGCGTTTCGCTCTGCCATTGTGATACTTCTGAGTCATTCCAAGTGTCAAATTAATGATCCGAAACAGTGCGATGTTGTTGCGGCCTCTTTTCATTGGTACCACCCCCCTGATTTCGTTTTAAATGTGGTTTAATTTGCAAACGCCTTCCTAACCTTCGACGTCTGAACATTTAGTGTTTACTTCTTACGTATATTTCACAAGAATCTACCACAGATGTCAACTTATGCGAAGCAGTTTTTTAAGATTTTTTTTTGTAAGTTCGATTTAGGTTAGTCGTTTCAAATAGTCTGACAGCGAATACAATGATAACTTTAAATAAAGGCTCCGTTGAGCGAGATTTTTATCAAGATCCAGCTAAATGGAGAACAATTGGAACTTTCTTGTAAATTCCTAGCGCAGTTTAATTCGCAACAATGTCGGTCCCGCTTCACTCTCTCACTTGGCTCCAACTCCGTGAAGATTATGCAATAGATTGTTCGGAGATAATCTAATCGTTACAATGGCTCTTGAACTTTTGCATGAGGGCGTGCGTCTGGTTCGAATGTATTCAAACCATCGAATGGTTCGTTTCCTGTTGCAAAAGCATGCATGTAGCAATATTACTCACTAGCTTTGCCCGCAGCTTCGCCCGTCTGGAAATCAGTGTGTTATCTGTGTTTTCTTTGTCAAGGTTGCGACATTTTCGTAAAAAAATGAAATTCCTGGTAAAACTAAAAAATGGGAGAAAGAAAGTAGCCTATGTTCACCCCAAGACCCTTAAGTATCTCTATATTGAATTTCATAACAATCGGTTCAGCGGTTTGGCCGTGATGTGGTCACAGACAGACAGACAGAGTAACTTTCGCTTTTATAATATTAGTAAGGATGTGGAATATGGAATATGGAATATGGAATTATGGAATTATGGAATTATGGAATTATGGAATTATGGAATTATGGATTATGGACTGTAATAGACTGTAACACCACCTATACCTAAATAAATTGACCTCCAATGGATTGTTTCTCTTTTGTTGTTTTATTAATTAGCACCCTTGGGTGTATCATAAATGTATATAAAAATATTTTATATTGTAGCCTACATTCATGTTAAAACGTTGTGAAAATTCAAACATAATAACTTAATACCATACCATCAATGAATACCATAATATAATACCATAATATAATACCATCAATGAATGAATGACCTAAAGTAACGTACCATCCTACGTATATCTATGGATAAATTCATAGTTAATTAAAGCCTATTAAAGCACTCAGGAACTCAGGATTACAGTTAAATTATAGGTACGGGAACTTGAAAAAGTTTTCCATTTAACTTTCAATCAGTGGTGCATATCGTAATTGATATAAAATTGGAAGATTTTACCCGTTTTTGTTACTGGCATATTTTATAATGTGATATCAGAAATCAACTGTTAAAATTAGTAATAAAACTATATAATACTAGCTGACCTGGCAAACGTTGTTCTGCCATATAATTTATTTTTTATTGCTGCTCCTCTCCTATTCATATTAGCGTGATGTTATATAGC
>DWUN01001205.1:0-17598 GCA_018249975.1 Passova gellias
ATTTTTCATACATTTTTTTACCATTTACCGTACGAATACTTTGTCGCTAGAGGTTCGTGCTAGGGCCACAGATCACTAGGCTCGACGTGTTTCGCGAGAGGCGTGTCATACGAGCAATGCTGGCATTTTAATATTGTGATTTATTGATTTTGAAAATAATCGTATATTTCAATTTTTCTAATACGTTCTGCGCGGGACCCGCCCGCGCTCGCGCCGTGTAACACTTGTAAAAATATTTGTATAAACTTTTATATTACATTAGTCGCTTTGACGTTTGCGTGGAGGAAGGAAGAAGTTATATCCTAGACAGGGGATGAAAATCACACGAGGATTTATTTTATTTAATGGGTTGTAACCAACGATGTCGGTCGGTGGGTCGGTGGGTCGGTGGGTCGGTGAGTCGGTGGGTCGGTGGGTCGGTGGGTCGGTGGGTCGGTGGGTCGGTGGGCCGGTGGGCCGGTGGGCCGGTGGGTCGGTCTCGCGTACGATGATTCGATCCTATTGTAAATGACACCGTTAGAGTTTACATATTTAATTTTCTCTATTTTAATTTTATCTGTAAAAATATTATTAATGAATAATATATGACTAATGTGTATAATTTAGCGATTTGTTTTATAATGATCATTGATTTATTTATTTGTTGCACATTATAAATATGTTCGTATATTATCTGTATAGTGATTTTTTTTTTTTAATTATAAATTAAGTTTCGTTTTAGCTTGCCGATATTTCGCTTTCGCACTAATGTTGAAGTGACAAGAGTGTTATTCCTTGCCGATTCAAAAAGTAACGCTACGCTCATTCTGTTGTTTTTTTTTAATGGCTGTATAAGTGTGACGTCAATGTTGGCGGCACTGATCGCGCTTTCCGCTGGACGATAGATTGTCTATGGCCGTGCCAATTTTTTTTTCTAATGTCACGATGACACATCACGAATGCATTTTCGTCGGTCGTTTTAACCGAACGAATGATTTATAGTCAATGAACGGAATATATATTTGTCCGCACGACGCGGCGAAGGACATTGTGAAAAATTGTAAATGATTTATGATCGTATCGAAGGTCGTGCGATATTGTGTCCCGTTCTTTACGGATTGCTCGAAACTGTGAACAAGTGATATGTAATCTGTGGTTTGTTGGCAACGTTTTTGATACATTTTCGAATGAATGGACGAATATAAAGGCTGATATTGTTTTCACTTTCGATGAGCATCCAGACTGAGGCGTCTTTTAATAGTCACCCGCTATTGGGTGAATTGTAGAAATAGTTTTATATACTTACACAATGGTATGAAACATGTGGAGTGCAATTTTTCTGTTTTGGATGATTTTTTTTTTGAAAAAGAAAACAAAAAAAAACAATACATGACGGCTAGTAACGAATGCACATTGAACCGAGCTAAATATTAAACAAAAGCACTAAACTGATCACATTTTATATCGTATCCATTTTGGCCTACGTCAATAGTGATGAATCCAACATGAAGACTTATTTATCAAGGTTTTTTTCAATGTAATTTTTAAATGAAACAAAATATAACAACAAGTAATCCACACTTGTCTGGATGTCTGTTTCGATGTGTATATTAAAGTCGATGTACGGAAATTGTGACTCTTTATCTGCGCTTTCTTCCGCCGAAGTTACCACGCCATTTTGTACACAATATTTTTAAAAAATACACATATTTTTCTAAAACTGTAATTTCTTCTGCTTCAAATGTGAATTGCAGGCGCTCGATGCTTTTAGCTATTTAAATATAGAACATTATATATTTATTTGAATGATACAAATATATGTGTATTTTTTACTATGTAAAATATTTTAATTGTATGATTGGCAACATTTTCGAGTTCTATATACTGCAGCGTGGGCTAGCCACACGGTTCGGTCACATGCAGGTGCAGGCAGCGGGTGACGAGGTGATGTTACGATGATATTGAAATAACAATTTTGTACCCAATGACGTTCAGCTGTAAGGCGTAGTTTGCATCGTAGAACGAGGCCGGATATTGCCGTTGGCGTCTCAACACTGTTTATATTGTGCCGTGGCGTCCGTGGCTCGCGCGGACAGGGACCTCGTTGACCCGTTATGTACTATGGCAAGATCTCGCCAACGCAGCGAGCGCGGCTCATTTACAAAGAGCCAATCACTTTTCATACATTCGGTCTTTCACGCCTGTAATTTTTTGTCTGTATTTATTTTAATATCATCAACAATTATGATATTTCTGATTTAGTAAGCGTTTAGCCGAAATGTACTACAGTTTAATATCATTAGTCAATTTGCACACGTGTCGAGCGTAGATAATGTCATTTGTAGGTACACCGATGCATTTGTAAATATGTACTGCCAATTTTCTTGTTTTTTTTTTTTATTTTTAATACAGATTATTTAACTGCGTATACTATATTTTTTGTCTGTGGGTTCAGTGACGTCATTTCTCGCAACCGCCATTCGAACGGCACAAATCACGTGTAAAAAAATGTAAAACTTTGTATTTTTTCTTCTTTTTCTGGCGCGTGCATTGGCTATAGGATAAATATACAACGTTTTTTTGTTTATAATATTTACACGTCATGAACAGCTGTTAAGACTACCACTAAACGAAGCCAAGGTTTTTGGAGCTTTGAACGTGCTTGAATTATTTTTATATATAAATTAAACAAGGATGTGCCATTTATGCGTAAATAGATAGTGATAGGAAAGCTAGGATCGTCAGAATGACACGGGCCCGGTGTGATATCCAGCTCCCGATAGAACGAAAGAGATTGAGAAAAAAAACTTATTTTGTCGCTCGTCTTCGTTCATAAGTTGTTTTTTCCAATAATTAAATCAATAATTCGTTCATTTTATTCACTGGGAGTTAATTTTTTGTTAATTGTTCAAAAGGGATCGTAATTTTTTTTTTTGAAAGCCCGCCATCTCTCCTCTGTCACACATTGGTTACAATTTTTTTCTATTTGCCAGCGCGCCACGAACTTAATATAATTTTAATAATTGATTCCAATGAATAATACCAATGTTGGAAGCGCTTAGTGGATTATCTTAACATTTGTCAATGTGTGCTAATAACCGGCTCAGTATCAAAGGCGCCCTAACGATACAATCGGTGATGCGGAATAGAGATAATGTTGCATTAAAAATGTTATTATTTAATGTAAAGTTACAACTAAAGTATTAATGTGTTACGGCGAGTACGTACAGAAGCGTCGCAATAGATACTTGCATATTCCTCGTCAGCCTAATGTACCTTTAAAGGTGGTTTTCCACTGCCGTCTCAATGCGTCGCAACCATTTACTGTCGCTTTGATGCTCGATGCTACACACAGTGGAAAGCCACCTTTTATTATTATCAATTTTATACGGTTATGTTATTTTCACTGTAGTAGAGCATCAATTGTGTTGAAATATTAATGTCGCAGCGCGCCCGCGCGTGTCATTTTGTTTAGATGTTCAATACCTAGTTCAATTATAAAATAGTGAATACGATAGTCGTTGCCGCTCCCTCTACCGTAGTCAATGTTATTTATACCACATGTGATCTTTATGCAAAGGAAGGAAATATTCACATTGACTGGAGAATTATATGATTCGTTCGTTTGTTTATTGTTTTCCAGTTGATATAGTTAAATAAAGAGAGCCTATTACCGGTTATGTTTACCTAGAACTAATGAGCGGCATCAGCTTCGCGTAGATAGCTGGTCGAGTGTTGGCAAACCTCTATCACGTACCACATAATATAGCGCCTAACGGGTATTAGGCGTGCGCATGTAACATGTGAAACTCCCAATGGATTGTAAAGCTAACTGAACTTGAATATACCTCTAATGAAAAACAATTTCGTATTATTTATTACCCTATATTGTAGCCCGATGACTATTTCTTGTAAGTAACGGAGTTATCTAGGTGAGTTATTTATTTCATTTTATAAAATGTAATGGAGTAAAAAAAAAAGAATTCAAATTAATAACTTGGTTATTTCTTACTAGCGGTATGAATAATTAAAGACATTTCCAAATTGAATAAGGCTTGAATACAATAGAATAAAATAGGGTATGAAAGAAATACAATAGATATGTTTTTATCAAAATATTTATATCTAGGGAAACGGAGAAATGGTAGAATGAATGATATTGTTTGATGGATATTCACAATGGCGGTGGCTTTGAGCGCTAATAATAAAAAAAAAAACAAATTAAAATCACCAGAGAATCTGTCCACTTATTGTATTATACTAAAAAAAAGTATTCAATTATTTACCCAGTTAAATAAACATTACACGGCTGAATTAGCTGCCAAGAGCTCAATGTAATTTAATATAATTTTCTTGTATTGTTCAGGATACAACCTTTATACATCATAACGTCGTGAAGGTACATTTATAAAAAGGCATTTTAATTAACCAAAATCAAAAACACCACGTCCGAAACGTCCGAGTACCCAGTAGGGGTGTGATTAGCAGAAAAAAAAATTAAATACACAACTAGTGATAATACAATATGTGACACATGTCCGATTACAAAATTATAATTATCATATATATATGTCGCACACTCTCAGACTAATTATAAGGGTTAGAATAGAAAAATAATAATAATCAACTCTGCATATCGATTTAACAGTTCGAGGGTGACATGAACAATTGCCTACTTAGCGTTAAAAAGGCCAACAAACAAAGACCATTTGATACACAGTCACCATTAACTAATTAACTGACGCGTGGGCTGCTTTAAAATGTTAAGGCTAATTTTTAATAAAATAATACTTGATAATATACTCGTATATTATTTTTATTAAATTTGCACTATCTAAATAGGTTGTCTTGACAGCTGTCGCCCATATATTCAATAAATTTTCCCGCCAAATTAACTAGTTAATTCAACACTAAATAAAGTACTTGCCTGCGAGTGGAGAGATATATGAAATAAAAACGAAATATTTACTATCATTTACACTGAATAATATTACCTAACACTTAAAACTAAGTTTACGAGATTTCAAGCCCAGAGAAACATTCCAATAAAATTACAACTCACCATACGTGTACATCGGAAGTGTCAGATAGTAAATAATAATAATTAAACAAGATACAACAATAGGTACTATTTGGTAATAAAAACGATAATGTAACCACAATATCAAATAAAGGCCATTTCAAAAAATTTAAAGACTTCTATGAGGCTAGAGCATAACTGTGCCTGCGCTGGTGGGGCGGGCGCGATGCACACAAGATTTGTTACAGAAGACGAGACTCCGATTAGGGCTTAAACTAACCAAATTGTGCTGTATTTAATTTGCCATCATGTCAACTGGTGATCGAATCACTTCGGCAAGATATTAAAGTTGACTCGGCACGTAAATATGTTAAGTCAAATTTAACTAAGAAACGAGTATTTGATTTTCCAATTATTCACAGGAGAAATGGAGAATAATACCATGTTTTTTTGTCCTTGAACATGTGACGAGCAAAAAATATAATTATAACCGATTTCGTTTGTTTACATTGTCACACACAACTGTGGCAAATCAATTTAGGTACACTCTTTAGGTCCACTCCGCAGGAACCTACTCAGTTACGCGCTTAGCCAGAAGAGGGTGAACTATCGCAGTGTTTAAAAGGTACCACCACTGCATCTGCTAACTGTCCAACTCAAATGCGTTTCACTGCAGTTTTTACATGCAAATGTTCATGCTTGTTCTCTACGATCATGCTCTGTTATAATAGATTTAATAACTCCAAACATTTTCGATCAGTAATTAGGAGACCGTAGTATGCCTTGGCCACGTCGAGGACGCACGAGATGTAACAAATACCCTGGCGCCGTCTCCAGATCTTCCTCGTGTAAAGACTGCACGTAATCATTGAGTGCAAAAATAACAATCGGAATGCTACTCCTCTACATATCGCGAACTTACATATATAGTGTCACTCTGCTTCCTGCTTTTTCAAGATATAAATATGTAAAGAGAAATGTACAAACAATTTTTCTTTCACGTTTGAGCCACAAGAATGTTACAGTGCTCGCAAGCTTGAACGTATAAATATCCTTGTTAAATGTATGTATATCATAATCCATACTAATACTATAAATGTGAAAGTAACTCTGTCTGTAACGTCTTCACGGCCAAACTGCTGAACCGATTGTGATGAAATTTCATTTAGATATACTCGAGGATCCTGGGGTGAACATAGGCTACTTTTTTCTCATTTTTTTTTAACTCTTCGAGGTATTTCACTGTTTTACAAACATGTCGCAACTTTGACAAAGAAAACTTTGTGACACACTGATTTTCAGGCGGGTGAAGCCGTGGGCAAAGCTAGTTATTAGATAAGGCTCATTTAGATATCACCTAAACATTTGACTACATTAAAAATTGTATGTAAATTGCCTTTCTTTTCCATGTAAAAAAAAATTAATGCTGAAATGATTCACTATATAATATGTAGACTTGTTCGAGGAGCTATCTTAAGATTTAATTTTGCTGTAATAAATTACATTTCTTTGGGCCCCATATATCAGGTTGTGTTTAAATTACATGTAAGATTTTGTTTACAACACATTGAATGAAACTAAAGTAGTAATTTCTTTTTTATTGCGAAGAATGTTAGTTTCCTCTGTGTTAACAAGAATTTAAAAAATTGGACTTATTAAGCATTTCATTCCAACTGATGTTTATGTCTATTTTATATTTGAATGGTATATCTACCTTATATGTAATGTGCATAATATTAAAGTGAAATAAATTGCTGTTCATGTAGGGTTCATTTAAAAATGGACCATTCTGGCGAGCGGACGACTGGAACCCCATATATGGGTGATTTTAGTTAGAGTTAATAATCTGCCTCCTTTTGATGTCTACTTTCTTTAAGAAGCATAGTATACACCATAGAATTAGCCGTTTTACAGCCGATACAGATGCAAGCAAGTTGCCTCAAAACTATGAATCAGGAGCTTTATCACTGTTATTGATAAAAAAAGTTTAAGGGTGTTGAGCTTACAATTTACCTTTCGATATCAAATTTAAAGGATTTTTTTAGCAAACTTTTGTAACTTAACGCGAATGGTACTGTACAGGTAATACAGTTTGTTGATAAACAAATCTTCTCAGTAACAAACACATCCCAATTACATTTAGCTTACACACTAAGAGTCACGCCTGCGTTCAGGGCGCGGGGTGCTGGCCGGGGGCGAGGCCGGCGTGCTCGGGGCTGTGTTTCTGCTTTTTCCTCTTCTTCTCCTTTTTTCTCTTCTTTCTCTCCTTGTCATCGTCGTGCCTTTTCTGCTTTTTGTGCTTGTTGTGCTTTTCATATGTGTCCGGATTTGATGAATCTGAAATTTCACAATAGGTCAAGAAATACATCACAATTTCTTACAACTATCTCAATACATAAAGAAGTAGGTGAAAATTAGCATAAATTGTCTTCAGAACAAATACAAAACATTGTACAACAATTGTGGTTTTTTTGGAGGTCACATAATAAAAATATTGCATATACTATTTGTCAGCATAATTATATAATTAATTTGATTACAAGTACATATAATGCTATTGCACATGTGGGAGAACTTTAGAAGGAATGGTCAGATAAGTAACGTGTAGAGTAACCAGCGTACCTTGCAGTGGCGTGTCTTGGCCGGGGGGTGCTCCATCTTTATGCTTGTGTTTCTTATGTTTGCTCTTATGCCTCTTGGGCGGTGTTGCGCTCACGTAACGGTACTGCTCTGGTAGGGGACCCGGGTGCAGCCGGAACCCTGCCAGCTGGGCACTGGTAAGAGGCAACAACTCTTTACCCCCAATAGGTCTCTTAGCTATGACCGATCCCAATGTGCTGTTGTCTTCCTGCCCCGGACCGTCCACGATGCCAGGTAGATTTGGTAAGAAAGATGATAGGGATTCTTTCAGTTTTTTTCCGTTAAATTTACTATAAGAGTGCTCCAGTCCGTAATATGCCATCAAGTTTGTAGCACCCGTGAGTTCACATTCTCCTAAAATGAAAAACGCAAATGTGTAATGTGTAAATAAATATATTCTGGATTTTTTTTGTTACCCAATAATTATGGAATGAGAGTATTGTCGATACCTTACCTGGAGGTTCTTTCATCAAATAGAAAGGTCCACTGTGTACTATTGCAGGGTTTTTGCCAAGGGAGATGGTAGTTTTGAGAGTTCCAGACGAATCCTGGCGAGAGACGACTGGCGACCTCGCTCCTCGAGGCGAGGACTTCGGTGAATACGGTTCTACTTTTCTAAACTGATCAGACATCATCTTGCATAGGCATTGTCTACTAAAATCGTTATGAAAAAAAAACAAAAATTATTAAAGAAAGTAATAGAAAATAAAACTGTCCTTCCCTTTACCAAAACGAAGTCGACTCTGATCACAGACTATAAATTATGTATTACTATTTGATTGTGACACAGATTATTAAACAATTTATGGATTTCTAAAAGGTACATCCTTAATTTTATGCGTGTTTACCTTACTTTGGTTATTAAATTGTCTAGATTCGGTAGACTTTTTTACGGCAAATATTTATATTTATGATGTGT
This sequence comes from Passova gellias, assembly GCA_018249975.1. Taxonomy (NCBI): domain Eukaryota; kingdom Metazoa; phylum Arthropoda; class Insecta; order Lepidoptera; family Hesperiidae; genus Passova; species Passova gellias. The sequence continues at coordinate 8,559 of DWUN01001205.1, forward strand.
TTATCAATTTAACGATGATAATATGGTTTTGATAAAAGGCTAAGCACATCACTAATGATAAATATTACTCAATGTTTTACATTTAAAATATTTTTGTGTCATTAGATTTTAAAACTACCGATAAAATCACTGATTATTTAAGCAATCACAGTGTACAACATTTCTAAGAACTTAAATTAGTGGAGTTAAACTTCAAAGTTACTATTGTCTATGGTAGTAACCACGTGTTTCTGATAATGTGGTACAACACTGGTATTAAAAAAGTAACAGAAAAAAAATAAAAATATTGTCTATTGCAAATGAATTAGCTTCTCGTAACGCGCTGCGATTTTCTATAGGTGTTTGGAAATAAACACCCTGAGGAGTCTAAGTTCATATTTATGTGCATTTGTGAATTTTTTTGAAGCTGGAAAATGTTTATTCACCGACATATGTGTGATACAAAAGTGGTGCAACGCATCTGATATCATCAATCCTCGCAGTGCGAAGTGACGCCATTTTACGGGAATGACCAGCCCGCGGCTGCCTCCCATTAGGCCCGATGTAAGGAGCGCTCTACCCAAACGGATGCATGGAAACGAATCTTTATTGCTATACTCGTACTGGACGTACGATTTCAGAGGTACAGTCAATATCATGCATTGTTGTTATCGTAATTTGAATCATAGTTTCGATTTCCTCTTGTTTGAATGTCTTTTGTTTCTCAGCAGTCAAACTAAGCACGTGTTTTGTATTCCAGAAAACTATGGAAGATGGTAACCCACCCATTACGAAGGACGATAATATTGCATCCGGTTGTGTGGCGAATTCGTATAGTGACCGGCCCGTGAAGTTAACGGCGAACGGGCACGATTTTGCGGGCGAGCCGTCCAGCCCCTCCGACAGCGCGCCCGAGCTGCGGCCGAGCGCCGACGCGCCGGACGATAAGTGCCGGAAGCGCATCAATCCGCTACGTATCCACCTCGGCAAGCGGCCGTTCGTTGACAACTCGGTTACATATAATAGTGTGTGTAAAAAGAAAAAACCTTATAAACCCAGTGAACCCAGTGCATCTAAAAATCCCGCTCCGAGAGCTCCCAAGCTCATTCCCAAACATGCTGATCACAACCAATTTCACAATGCTCCATCACATGTTGACAATGAGCAAGACAAGCCAGTCCCCAGGCTCGTGCCTAAAAGCCAATTACAACAATTTAAAAAGGGTAAAACTGAAAAAGGAGCCCAGTTAAAGGAATACGCTCAGAGCTTAGGACTACAGCCAATGGTAAAATTCAAGTGTCGAAAATGCTGTTCCATGACATTCAAATCCCTGGCGATGTTGAAAGAACACCAGCTTATATGTCGAGCACAAGCTAAAGAACCAGCATTGAGTCCAGAGGCAGCACCGAGTGCGGATACCAGTAGTGGCTTAGCGAGGGTCACGCGAAAGGTGTATTTATGCTCTGCTTGTGGGACGTACTATGAAAATTGGAATCTCTTCCTTCACATGAGAGATGTTCATAATAGACACATTTGCCTATTCTGCCTAGGTATGTTTTCAAAAGCTGAAAAATTAGCATCACATTTAATCAACAAACACAATGTACAAGAATTTAATTACCTAAGTAAAGAGGATTTCTGTCAAGTTTATAATGGCACCTTGTATCTGATGTGCTGCGCTTGTGATGAGATCTGCAGTGAGCAGGATGATTTTTTCAATCATGACTGCAACAATGTAAAGCCTAAACCTGTTCCAATGCTGGTCAGTAAGAATACAGCTAAGCCAAATAATATGAGACAAATGAAAATTGCTTCCGAACAAACAACAAATGGCCCTCCAACGATATCTAAAGATTTGCAAAAACTTGTCAGTGAAAAGAAAGATTTGTGTGAAGTCAAACCTGAGACCTGCACATCACAACTGCAAAAGCTTATAAACACAACTAATTTTGAAAATAATAGTGATGTAAGTATGAGTTCGGACAATTCAGCTGCGACTAGTAGTACACAGAGCAATACATTTAGTTCTATAAATTCCACTGTAGAACTTGAAAATCAAAAAATGTATTCTAGTCCAATACACCGTAGTAATCAAAATTCGGGGCACAACACACCTACCTTACCAAACGGTGATGAAAATTTAGAACAATCTGATGAGTGTGACTCACCGGAACCTGATATACCCTCACCACCAGCAGAGATTCATCCTGCTAAACCTGATCGACCACCCAGTCAATCAAGCCAATCAGAAAAGGAAGGTGGTATCAAGTTAAAACTTAGTTTAAATAATGCAAACTCACCGGTAATTATCAATTCAACTGTAGACCCAACTATTGGACAACAGTATGCAAATAAGCCACCAACACGCACCAGGCGACCTCCTAAGAGATATGAAAAACAAGCAGCTGTAGAACCTATTCCCCAAGTAAAACCACCATCAATAAAAATGACAATTTGTGATAAAGCTGATAGTGCATTTGTGAAGACAACTATATTTGAAAATAACAAAGAATTGACATTAAAAACACTAATTAATAATAATCTCGAAGCTGAGTCAAAGCTTGAAACTAAACCAGAAAATATAATAAAAACAACAATATATGATAATAAAGTGGAGGAGATTAACACATTAAATAGGGTTCCAAAATTAACTGTAAGAGTTCCTAAAGAGTTCTTAGATAAAAATTCCTCCAGTGATGATTCATCGGATAGTGATGTCAGTGATAGGTTGACTGTTGATGACAATAGAATTGACACTAACATTGATGAAACTGATCATACTAAAGAGGAAGCCATTCCTGAGCAGCTACTAGAACCATCAATGCCAGCTCAAGAATCGGGCCAAGAAGAGGATGAGGTTAAGACGGAACCTGAAGCTGAACTTGAGCTTGAACCAGAGGAAAAAGTACAAACAGCGGGGGAAATATTAGACACTAAGCCAGAATTAAAGACTGAACTACCAGAACATGATTCCTCTGCTGAGTTGAATTCTGAAGATGCAGCTGTACCAGATGATTGTGATATTCCTATTACTGAACTGACCTTGGACAGACCAATCGATAAATATCCAATGAAAGACTTATTGAAAGTCTTCTTAGCTTCAACAGTTATTAATTGCATCTATTGCAACCACGTTAGAAAGATAGCTGTGAATTGTGAACAGCTGGCTCTACATATGGTAGCGGAGCACCGATTTTCTGCGACAGTAGATAGCATAACTGCCGAAGAGCTTATGCCGGAGACCATTACAGCCAAAGTGAAAGCTGGTGCTGAGGAACTCAGTTTGATATATATAAATTTGGACACCTATGACAGTGTTGATAAGTGTGAAGATGTACAGAGTAGTCATAATTTTGAATGTTTTCAGTGTTATTTCAAAACCACTGTTCACAAGGATCTCTATTTACATAATCGTAAAATGCACCAGAAAACAATTTTATTGTGTGTTATGTGTAAAAATAATTTTTATTCTTATAGTGAATTGATATGTCATTTGTGCCCTGGAACGTATGATTCTGTTTATGAAACAAAGTTTAGATGCTGTTTTTGTAATTTAGACACCATATCATCGTCGTTTAGATTAATGGTCCATCTTCGAAAGATACACCATACCTGTGATGTATGTTTAGAATTTTGCCAAAGTCAGGCACGTTTGTCTAACCATGTCTGGAAACATAAGTTGCACCACTTATGCTATCGCTGTGGTATTGCGTATAGAAATAAGTTAGATATAACAAACCACCTGTTCTGGAAACATGGTACAGAGAGTGTGCTGTGTAAAAGATGTTTACAAAAAAAGTGGCCGCATGTCTATCATTTCTGCACACCTCCAGCTGTATTTCCTTGTGATGAATGTACTTTACAGTTTTCTCGGGCGGTATATTTAAAAGTTCACAGACGGTTTCATTCTGAAGAATATCCACATGTGTGTACTGAAGAAGGTTGTACAGAAAAATTTGTATCAAAGAAGTTGTTAAATAAACATGTCGAAGAACACAAAAAGAAACTGTTATTAGTAGATGTTAATGAACAAGCATCAACTATATCTAATGGAAATTTATCAGAAGAAGTCAAAGAGTCTTTGGCTGTGATAGATTTGGTTGATGATAAGCCCAAAGAGGAAGCTGGATCTTCTGAAGCAAAAAATGAGGCTGTAACTGAAACTATATCAAAGAAGTCAAGGAAGAAAAAGTCAAAAGATAAAGATGCTCTTCTATTGGACATGAACTTACCCGCACTAAATTTATCAGAAAGTGACAGCAGTGATGAATCTGACAGTGGCACCCATAATTCTGTGAAAGATGAGAAAATACCAGACAAGCCTCTTGAAGAAATCGAAGAAATCGATGTTGTGATAAAGGGTGTAAAAGAAGTCCCTCCCGAAATGCCGCTCAAGGAATTAGAAAAAGAAAAAATTCAGCCAGCAGAAGATGAAAAGTCAAATCATCTGCAAGTTTTAGATATATGGGAGAATTTCCAAAAATATCAGGCTAAAGTTGAAAAGCAAAAAGAGAAAACACCACCTTTAGTTCCTATTAAGAAGCATGTGTGTGAATCGGATCATGATTATTGTCTAATACCAACTGATCTAAACGGCGATGATGACATGTTCAGCTTGGATAAAAAGAAGAATAAGAAATCGCCTAAGAAAAGACTTGGAGATCTCTCTTCAAGTAGTAGTAGTACTAGTGATAGTGATTCAAGTTGTTCATGCGAATCAAATTGCAGCTGTTCGTCAAGCAGCGGTTCCTCATCATCTAGTTCGTCAGATTCCGATTCTTCAGATGACTCCAGTAATGAAAAGAAAAGGAGCAAATCGAAAAAGTTACTTCCTAAAAGAAGAATAAGTAACGGTTCTAATGTTGATGTAATGGGAATGTCGGAAACACCAGTGTTAGTACCTGAAAAGCCAGAGCCCCTTATTGCCGAAACTGATTTAGATACAGAAGAAAGTGAGACTGATGAAGAATTTTATGATAAAAATCCACAACAGATTATTAACAAACTACAAATGGAAAAGAAAAACCAGTTAATGGCGTCAATAGCGCCTTCCGATGGTGGCTCTGTATCGGAAGGAGTAAGTCGCTGTGCCACGCCGATCAAAGAAGAAAAAGACCAAGAAACGAAGGAACTCAAGGAGCAAGAACCTGAAATAAAAGAAAAAAGTAGTAGTAGTAGTAAGAAAAAAAGTAAAAAGAAGAAAAGATCTAAAAGCTCAAAAAAGCACGTACCTATTAAAATTAACATTCCTAAGGATGTGATAGCTAAATCTGAAGTGGAAACAACATTACCGTTAGCGCCGAATAAAATCACAATATCCTTGCAATCAAACACAGTACAAATACCTGAGATACCTAAGCCAGCAATACCTACCGTCGGTGCCAATACCTCTGTGACATCGTCAGCAGAAAGTAAAAGAGCTTCAAAGAGAAGACGCGTCCCTAATAAATTTTATGGTTACTCCAGCGACGAGGACTCGCCGGCGACCATAACCGCCGCCTTAAAACCCCAGCTGCCACCGAAGTTGGAGTGGCGAAAGGAGGATTTGCCTTCGCCGGTTACACACAAACCGAAAAAAGAAGTACCTTCGACTATAATACCACAGAGACTGTTCAATTACACGGAGCCCATCAGGTTGACCACACCCATACCGGATCCGGAACCTCCGCGGATATTAATGAACACAGAGTCCATGGAGTCGAGCGACTCCGACTCGAGCGGGGAGGGTAACCTGGAGATATTGCAACGTAACAGCGAGCAGAGCCCGTACCCGGTGCCGCCTCCTACGTACCTCAACTCCGGCACGTCGAGTCTACCGTACGCGTTCCAGCGGCCCGCGGCGCGGCAGGCGCGCGAGGGCGAGAGCGTGTACTGCTACTGCCGCTGCCCCTACGACGAGGTGTCGGAGATGATAGCGTGCGACGCTGACGGTTGCTCCATCGAGTGGTTTCATTTCGAATGTGTCGGTATCATGGTACCGCCTAAAGGCAAATGGTACTGCCCTGAATGTAGAAAAAATCAAAGTTTCTCAGGTTACAGATAACTCTTAACGAAATTTAGGTGTATATATAAATATTCTGTATATAACTTATTCGATGATTGTAGATAATTTAGCTTTACCTCTGTATATCTTCGTAGGTAGGTAGTCTGTGTAAGTTAGAATATTAGGTCTGAAAAATGTATCATTGTTATAAAAGTACATGTTATGCTTGATGCTGGCTGTGCGGCAGTCTCTGTAACCTGGCAAATTGTTAATGACATTAACATATACAGCAAACTGAAAATATAAATCCAATTTTTGATACCAGTACTGTAATTTTATTTCTTACACACTAAGTGGTTAATGGGGTTGATCGGTTGTGGAACGGGAGACTGGAGCGTTAACCTACACAAATAAGTTGCGACGTGCTTTAAGTGGTTCAAGTGGATCTTTATTATAAAATGACGGCAGATTTAAAGCTTGATATTTTATCAACTACCGATTCGGACCTGCCACCCACGTGATGTGTTCTAACTTTTCTGATTTTAAATATAGTAACGATATTTTTTGGTTGATGAAATAGTTATGAATGAATGTGAATGAAATAGTTTGGGTAGGTTTGACTGTCGGTGACCGTGGGCCTAGCCAGCGGTTGGCAAACCGGAAAATGTTCATATGGGGTCTACTTTCTCGGGTAGGACTAATAACAATGAATCATTAGGTCAACAGTCGTAACCTTACGTCTTTAGAGCGAGGTATCTATACTTTAAACGTATTTGTTAGCCATTAACGTATAGACACCGTTCATGGAGAATCATCCGAAATGCAAGAGCAAGACTTCCAGTAGTCGCATTATGGATTAGCTATATTCGCTATGTCTTACAGCAATCGTAACTATTATAGTTAGGTTATATGCAAGAGACATTGGCAGTATGCAAAACATTGATGGACATATCACGAATACAAGCGATATTGGCTGATTGGCTGTGGCGGCGTATTGTTATAACAAGGCGACGAGGTGTCCCGTATGTTTTTAAAACGATCGCAGTTGGCGGGAAGATGCGATATATTATGTTATGTATTTTTAATCTACACAATCGACCACATATTTTTTCAAACAATTTTTGCAATTTGTTTTGTTGCCTTACGTGTAATAAAATGACAGATTTTTGTTTGTTTGCTATTTGGTTGGGTCTTTTTAGATATCCCTGACGGAGATGTTAAGCTTTATAAATAGTTTGTTAATAATATATGTATTTTTAAGCACCTGTGTATTGTTAATATAGTATAGAATGATTTAATGCGGTAAAGTTTGGGTATACACACTAAGGACATTTAATGTATTATATTAAAATTAAACAAATGTAATTGTACTATATTTTATCGTATAGATAGGTAGGACCGAATAGGTAGAATAGTAGCAGTATTATCATTATTATTGATAAAAACAAAACAAGCGCAAGTAAATTAATTCGCAGTTGTGATAGATATTAACTACAAAAAAGTAATGTATATAATGTAATATCTACTGTATGTATAATATATGATCGAGAACCGGGTTCTGGTTGCACGGAACTGGGCAAATACGCTTAATAAATGAGATGGGAATTCTAGATTTTCTAAAATCATCACGTATGCGAAGTGACTAGCCAAGATACATATTATGTAGAAATTAAAAATAGGATGCAGACCCCATAATATACTCTTCAGAAGCTACAAGCAACAATTAAGGTACAGATATTAATGTTTAACGATACAAATATATGCAGACGCAAGTCATAAATCCCTGAAGACTAATATTTTTGTGTTTACTCTCTCTTTGCGTACGTAGATTTATAATTTTCCTCTACGTCGCTCAAGTTTAAAAAATTAATCTTCTCTTTCATGTTGTAGGCCTAAATTCGGGGCAAAATCCACTGAAATCTGTACTAAAAGAGGATAATTTAAATTAATTTTATACATAAACCGTTAAAATTACAAACATATTTGGCGCCGATAACTTAGTTGTGGTTGAATAGTTGTCGTAATGTCTTCCATTCCTCGCCAAGGATTAATGACCTGCCTGGTCGTTTTATTATAAGACTACGTAATTCCATTCCATGTAACATGCGTTAAGAAAGTGTTGCGGTTATAGCTAGGAAAAATTTCTTCGGTCTGCTCGGATATTCGCGCGGCGAAAACTTCGAAGACGTGCATTAGCTTTCGACCTAAAACCAAGGCTGTGTGATTAGGTACGTTTTCTCAATGCTAAGCACAGATCCAAGGATATCGGCAGATGTTTGATATTACAGATCAAACTTCATATGACGTCATGGTGACGTCAGTCTAACGATGGCTTGATAATCATCATGATAACGCAGAACACATGTGAAAGTGAAAATTGTGAAAAAAGATAAAAGCAACGCCTTTGTTGCCATTTAATTATACTTGTATTTATCAGGAATAGTAGGAACCTTTTTCAATGTTGCACTCTTTTCATTTACTATTGCCAGATGCAATTAGTTGTTTAAGCATTTTTCTATGATATTCTCCAATATATAGCGGAATATGATATAGAATTAATATCATTGGATGATTTTAAACGCTAATAGGTTTCTGAACTCGTATCATGTTTCGCCGAGATCCAATTACTTTAACCATTGTTTGACGTACGAAAGCCCGAGAACCATAATTTTCATAAAAAAATTTCTACGCGTACCTAATATTTTGTGATCTTAAGCTTTATGTATGTATTACTAAGTATGTTTACTAATCTTAAACTGTCTACGTTTATAAATTGTTATGGTACCGTATTTAGTATTACTATGACGAAAATAAAAATAATAACCCAACCTAACATTGTATTTTTTCAATTCTCAAAGACAAGCGTGGCTTATTGCGAATATAGTGACGCGATAGACTGACTTACAAATGACCAACTATATCGCATTAACACCTGAAACAGCCAGTTATAGTTTAGAGAGAGAAATCATTAACTTTTTATTAATTACTAGCTGACCTGGCAAACGTTGTTCTGCACATATGAATTATTTTTTATTGCTGCTCCTCTCTTATTCATCTTAGCTTGATGTTATATAGCCT